>LGRX02008108.1:0-13781 GCA_001247695.2 Cymbomonas tetramitiformis | reverse complement strand
GTAGCTAGCCCCACAGGCCCACGCACGGTAACCCCTGAAGGCGAGGGTCCTGTAGCTAGCCCCAGAGGCCCACGCTCAGTAACCCCTGCATGCGCGGATCCTGTAGCTAGCCCCAGATGCCCACGCTCGGTAACCCCTGAAGGCGCGGGTCCTGTAGCTAGCCCCAGAGCCCCACGCTCGGTAACCCCTGCACGCGCGGGTCCTGTAGCTAGCCCCAGAGCCCCACGCTCGGTAACCCCTGAAGGCGAGGGTCATGTAGCTAGCCCCAGAGCCCCACGCTCGGTAACCCCTGAAAGCGCGGGTCATGTAGCTAGCCCCCAGAGCCCCACGCCGGTAAATCACTCCCTGAAGGCGAGGGTCCTGTAGCTTGCCCCAGAGCCCCACGCTCGGCAACCCCAGGCGAGGGTCATGTGAAGGGGGCCCCAGAGCCCCACGCCGGTGTTTTCTGCAGGCGAGGGTCCTCGTGCTAGCTCCAGATGCTCACGCGGTATCCCCGAAGGCGCGGGTCATGTAGCTAGCCCCAGAGCCCCACGCCGGTAACCTCTGCAGGCGCAGGGTCCTGTGAAGTTAGCCCCCAGAGCCCCACGCTGTAACCCCTGAAAGCGCGGGTCATGTAGCTAGCCCCAGAGCCCCCACGCCGTGTAATTCCTGCAGGCTGGGGGTCATGTAGCTAGCCCCAGAGCCCCACGCTCGGTAACCCCTGCATGCGAGGGTCCTGTAGCTAGCCCCAGAGCCCCACGCTCAGTAACCCCTGAAGGCGAGGGAGATACCCAATAGAGGCTCGGAAGACATCGTCCAGGACAACATTGGGCTCAGGCTTAAGCTCCTCGGTCATCTGCCGGAAAAGTGCAGATAGCTCGCTTTGCTTATCCTGACCCGATCACCCACACATGGAGCTCAATCTCCTTTCTCGCCCCGCGCGGGCCACACACACGCAGAGATCGGTCTCCTCCAGAGGCCTCCCGCCACAAACGGCCACGGAATGACGGAAGCCATTGCCCCGCCCAATCGGATGACTCGAGCCTGGGCGGTGCGCGCGCATGCGGTTCAAGTGGATTGCTTGTGAAGTCTCGCCACGTGTGCACAGCCTCGCCTCACCTGGCATCAACAGGTGCGCAAGCGCTGAGGATCTTTGAAATCTGCAGGCCACAACATGTGCAGAAGAGGGCGAGGGGTGGCCTCGGAGTGGTCTGGACAGGAAGAGCAGCAGCAGGGCCTCAGAAGGGGCGGAGAACCTTCGCGCGCTTCGACCACATGAAGGACTGCAGCGTCAAGGTGACGCGCTTGATGAGCATGTCACGCCTCATCTGCGTCTCGCATCCCACAGCTGCTCAAAGCATGATCGCCGGCAGTAGCATATGGGCAAGCAGCTCGGGGGTTCACCAATTGTCCACTCCAGGGAGTGCCAGTCAGCACCCTCATGACTACCCCTCCACGTCCCCGGGAGGCTCCTCCCAGTCCAGCACCATATGAGGTCTGCGTAAACGCTTTTTGCTCTATGTCCGACCGACTCTAACACGATTCTGCAGCCATCAAATCCAGTTCTCGAGTACCACGAATAAGGGGCAAGGGCCTGGACATCTGTGCGATTCGTCGCAACAGTAGCTTACGGCGTGGCTCACCGTGTACTCCGGCTGCAGAACTCGATGCACTTCAGAGAGTCGCGCGAGCTGCGCCGGTGACAGGGAGTCTCGGCGGAGGAGGGGTGCCAAGTGATTGGCCGGAAGCTGAGCCAGCTTCACCTGCAGGAGCGCACACCACGCCGGCCGGAAGTGACGTTGCAGTGCAGTGACACCCGCGCTAACATACAGTTTAGGGTATAGTTGACTTGGATCGATCGTAGAAGCACCACAAGGCGCCTCCCGGGGCTCCCTGCGCGACGATCGCACACGAGAGCTGCGGCCCACGACGGGTTTTGGGGGTTGGCGAAGACCGGCGAACCTGGATCTCCCGCGCCAGGTCGGCCATCAGAAGAGGCGCCGACGTCTGCGCCACGGTCGACTGCGCGTTTGGGTGGAGGGCCGCGTGGAGCGCGCGGAGGTCGGCGGACATCTGCGCGAAGGCTTCCGGCGATGCTCCCTGCTTCGGCTCGGCACTATCAACATCCATGGCCTCGTCCAGCGTGCTGCTTCCGGCACAAGGAGCAGCCTGCTCGCTCTGAGCGATTATGGGGGTGGCCACAAGTCGGAAGGCCTGTACAGCACACATCGCCCGTTTCGGGTCAGCGGCCGCCCCCATGCGTGTCCTCACCGGTTGAGAGTCAGGACACCTCGAACCATGTACGTGGAGCACAGTCACCCCTGTAGACTCCCGTCGCAAGGAACCGCTCGTTCCCGAGGTGTGGCTGCGGAGAGGCTGACCGTGAGGCTGACCGCCGGGGTGGCGGGGCATCGAGCTGCACCGGCGGAGAGGCTATCCAGCAATCGATGACGCGAAAAGCAAAAACCCGAGTCTGCTCCGCACGAGGCGCTAAACAAGCGCTGAGATCGATCGTTGCGGACCCCTTTCGAAGATGGACAGCAAACGAGCTTGAGATACAAGCGTCGACGGAGCGGTACACTAGGGAAGATATCGAAGGGGTGAGGCAGATTGACGGTAGATTGCTCGAGTGGTGCGCGTGGAGCGACGATGAGGTTTAGGTGGGGTAGGGCACCTGCAGATTATCAACGAGCTGCTCCAGGACGTCAAGTCGCACCGTTACCGGCGGCGTTGCAGCATCCAGTGCACGCAGCACGCGTGCTAGGGCGCGCTCAAGACGGCCCCCGGAGGCGCTATCGGCGGTGCTGGCGGCTTTGCTGACTGCGCTTTGGGCAGCTGTAAAGTCCTTCAAGCTGTCTGCACGGCGATATCGCGAGTGGTCAAGACCCTTTGCACAGCGGGCAATCTCACGCGACGATGGGGGCTGAACGCGAGCGGTCCTTTAGTGTGAAATGAAATGCACCTGCCCGTAGCCGGGCCGCTCGGTCAGCGCACGGATCGCCGTTCCTCACCCAGCTGGCAAGCCCGCAGGCATAAAGCTCGCCACGCGTACCGCACCCTCGAGGGCGGGAACATAAGCGACAGTGTGCAGAGAACACACCTGGCGGACAGTAAGAAGTTAGCTGACTGATCGCTTGGACCAACTCCACTGTGAAGCTACGGAAGGGCGGGGAGACTTTAGCGCCCCTCAAGTCCTCCACGGTCAAATCCTTCGCGAGCCTGAGGGCACAATCAACGGACAACGATGGCGTGAAATGTCGACTTGATATTGCTTCAGAGATCCCCGGATGCGATTCCCTTCGCCGCTCCTTATCGGAGCCGAGGCTTCCGGCACAACACGCTTCGGATTCCCCCGTCAGCGCAGATCCCGGTGCGGTGCAAGTGCGGTCCTGACCCAACCGAGTGCAGGGAGAGCAGAGACTCCGAACTAAGCGTCGAACGGAGCTCGTGGAGCCCCCTTTGCACGCCGTGTGATATTGACTATCGTTTGCTCTGCGAGGTCAGGCTACCTATCGGTTATCCACCTGCACCTGGTGGGTATAGGAGTCCAGTCTTGTGCACGGCTTCGCTGCACTAAGGGCGGCCGCGCGAAACCAAATCAACGCTTGTGCCGCCACAATGCTGTGGAAAAAACAAGGCGAGAAAGCAGGTTGTGTCATTATGCCCATCGGGAACAGCATCGGCCCCTCTTAATCAATGACTTGAACCCTGGAAACAAGAATAGCGGCTTAAGAGTCGTACAATACAATGATAGGGAATACAAAGGAGAATAAACGAGATGTTCAGTTGGCTGGAAACAAGAGTGAAAGTGAAAAGAGAGCACCCGAAAATACTCAAAAGAAGCGATGCCGACTGTGTGCCGAAAAGCTCTGCCAAACAAATTTGGCTGTGGGCGAAGGATAACCGCCTTCGCATGGAATAGAATCCGGGGAAGCGAAGGCCTCAAACCACGTACATCTAAACCATAAAAAACAATGACAGCCAGAAACATGGAGGAGGATCAACAGTCAATGGTGGATACAGTCGAGGTGATTACGTGAAGTGAACCTAGACAACCCAAAGCGGTGCTGCCAGACAGCATGCACAGTAAGACGGGCACTTTGCTTAAACTCGTAAGTGGATTTATCGACTCAGGTCTCGTTCATCGACGAAAGTAAACCCCTAAGATCGCAGCCAATTGAAAAACCTAAAGGGAAGCAGTCCTCCCAGTGCGTATCTTCCAGCGCATCATTTGGACACGACAGGGTGCTCACCCACAGTCATTAAAACGTTCGAGGAGCAAGTCGACGCGGTCAGCCTCCACGTCCGGAGCATCTGTTGCCATATCAACATCCATATCGTTACGTATTTCAAAACCTATCTGACAGACATGCACCCACTGTGCAATGAAACTATTGATGCCAGCAATGCGGTGGCAAGGCTTTCGCTTTCTGTGATAATATTGGAAGCGTCCTTTCGTATCAAGATCCCAGCAATTGATGACACAGCTGCAATGTTTCCGCGATAGCTTGCTCGCTCAAACCCTCACGGAAATTTGAGTTCCAGAGGAGAGCTCAACCTAACCCTTCGCTTGCAAGCAACGCAAGAAAATCCTGCGCTGGCTTGGGATCGAGGAAGTGACATGACTGATGACCGTCGGGTGTCTCACTTGTCTAGTGACGTAAGTCACTTAGTGAGTACACGGGGGTGCGTATCGGGGGCTAGGGAGGTACCTCTAATAACCATTTTTGGGGGCTATATTACTATTGTTCCCAGAGTTTCTCCGAGCGCGGCCGCTGCGCGGCCTGCGACACGCGAGGGTCGACGTTACAGTTGATCGAAGAGGCTCGGAGAAACTCTGGGAATGGACCCCAGAAATGTTACAAACCCCAAGTCTATTTTAGTCCATAAGCTCTCACGGGGGATGCAACTTTCACCCCCTGTATAAGGGTGACGGTTGCCCCCCTTCTGCTGTCACCCCTCACTGCGAGTCACTGTGTTGTGACTCTCTGCTGTGTCACTTACCGCATCATCACCGACCGCTAGGAATATTAAAACAATCTATGTATTCTAATATTCACCTTAGTATTGTATCCGAAACCCGGAGTCCACGGCTTCAGCTTTCGTCTCTGTGATAATAATGATAATAATTAAACATTTACGCTAGCAAAGAGGACAAAGTCCTGAGAGTGCGGCATCCCTGCAAAGCAGACTAGTGAAAAAACCAGGGGCTACTCCCTCTGCTACAGCGCGCCCACAAAAAGGGGCTCAGCCCGCTTGTCAGCGGGGTGACATCTAGAGAAAAAGCAAAGTGCTAAAAAAACTCTAGAAGATGGAGAAGCAGCCATGGCCGGGTGAGTGGAGGGGTGGCTGATTCTGAGTGGTGGGGAAGGAAGTCGAAGAATTCAGGGGGTTTTTGGAGACGTCTCTGTGAAAGCGTATAATATATTACAGGTGTAGAAGTATATATTTTAGCTTTCCCGTCAGGTTTGGGTTGCACCACTTGAAGCAGTGGTCTTTTTGCTTTTCGGTCCCGTTACTTTGGTCATCGCATCTCCAGCGACACCCGCGACTCCAGCGGGTTTTCACTATTCATCGATCACTGAAATTTGGCGCCTCCGGCCACGGCATCTACAACCTATTGCACCACCAACACCCTGCCTCTCTTCGATTCGCAGATCCACTTCCTGGCGTGACGGGCTCGGGGTTTATCTTAGATTAAGTTGTTGACATCTGCTGGTTTATTAAGTGTTCAACGGGGTTGGTTTAGATTAAATTGATATGACACGCGGGCTAAAATAGATAATGACACTACGCACGTGGTAGGTCAGTCATGTGCTAGGTTTCTTTAGGTTTTCCTTTCGCTCCCTTTGGAACATTATTTCCTATCTCACTTCACTAGGAGACACCATCATGGAGGTAGGTGCTCTTGAGTGGGCTAGCCCAAGTAAAATAGCTTCCGCGTACGAGAGTTTTGACGACGATGAAAATGATTTCTTGCCAACGCAGGGCGAAGGTGCCACGTCTAAACGAGCTCGCAAAAAGTTAGACGACGAAAAACCGTTTACTGAACTACTTGTGGGTGTTAAGACTGTTGAAGAGTGTATGGCTAAAATGCGTGCACTGTGCCCTGACGGTTTCGTGAAAGCTACAAAGCCTTACACTTCCAAAAAGTATGGAGACACGACGGTCACTTACAAGTGCAAGCTAAAGTTTACTCATCACTGCCCGGTGATTTTTAAGTTTGCAAGTACGCCCTGAAACTCCCCAGGGGCCACAGCGGCCACCCAAGCAGCCACCATGAGCAACAACAAAAGTTTTAAAATTCTGCTGGTCCCCACCTGGAGGGTGAAGGGTCAGTATGCAAGTCAGCATCCTCCACCCCACCTGCATACGACCCAGGCCTCCTCCTGCAGACACGTAGACCACCAGCGCCAAGACTGACGCCACATAGGCGTAGTGGGCCATCCGGTAGCAAGCGGCTGTGAGCCGTAGGTGCTGCAGACGGGCGGCAAAACGCGGCTTCTGCATGCGTCGAGGAACAGCTGCCAGCGTGGCAGGACCCGCTGCAGAGACCTGCTGGGCGATCGCCAGCGCGCGGCCCACTCGCGCTCCAAGCGTAGCCGGAACGCGCCTCTATTGTAAACCAAGCAGAAGCCTGGCAACCCATGGTTAATGCGCGTGGGCTACGACCACCATGATGCACCCCAGAGTACCGACCACGTGTACGAAATGCATGGCGAGCATGACGAGCCCAAACCGTAGCAACGGCACGTACCATAGCCCGTGCAGGACATGGTGGAACCCGGCTATTCTAAAGGCCTCCACGACCAGCAACAGCAGGCGTCTGGCCAGCTCTGACAGCACGTGCAGATGTACACGATGATGTGCCCACGGCCGGAGCGGCGCGGTATGTATGGCCCACAATGTGCGCGCCATTGCTCTGCGGGGCACACCAGTGCGGCATGCCCAGATGGCGGCCATCTCACCAAGGCATCTGAATATCTCCATCGCCATCCACACGACCATTACTGCAAAGTGAGGCAGCCGCGGCCATCGCAAGCGCGCGAACACCCCCACGAGTAGGAAGCACACCTGAGTGCGCTTCGCCCACCGTCTGTCGGCGGGCTGTGTGCCCGGCTGTGCGCCGGGGCTGCTTTTCAGTAGCGGGCGCGCCGGGCTGCAGCCGGCCCGGTGCCCCCTTGAAAAGGTCCCAGTGCGCTGTCCCTTCTTCTCTCCTCCCAACGCGTATCATAACTCAGGCGCTCACTCGAAGTACGCGGCGCGCTCCTGCCTGTATGCTGACTGCGAGCGGCTCCATGATGCCGGGCTTCGCTCCTGGGGCTCGGAGATCTCCTCCTGCGCTGGCCAGCCCGCGGCGAGCGCTGCTGCATGGGCCTCTCGGTCAGACTCTGCGGGCTTGCCGCAAGATGGCCCTCACGTCGGGTGTCGGTTCGCGCGACGCGGCCACTGGACCACTCTGGGCTACTGGGCGCTGTGGAGCCCCGGGTTGGCGATGGTACGAGCGAAGTGGCCTCCTGCTCCTGTGCAGCCGGAGGCATAGCTTCAGTCTGCTGCGTGCAGTCAGAATGCGTCGGGGACCTCAGAATGTCGTTGATCGACTGGTGCTCGGACCGCCGAGCCATGTTGCACTCTAAGACCCCGCACCGTGTCTCGCTGAGAGCCTGGCCAGAGTAGTGCTCCCGCGTAGGTACAGCTCGCGCACCACCATGACTATCAAGCCCAGGGCAGTCGGACCCACGCGTGCTCATTCTTGCAGTTGCGCGGGCAGTGCGAGGTCGCTCTTCGTAGGAGCAGGCACAACATCCGCTGCCCCAGATTGAAAGCCTCGCGACCTTCAGGCTGCACGATGAAGTGTGTGTCGTTTTCCACTTCCAAAGGATCCTCCACAAGATGATTCTCTGACTCGGGTTTACGGTCTAAATATCGGACCATGGCCTTCAAGTCCTCTACTGTGTGAGAAACAACACCCAAAACATAGTCCGGAGGGTCCCTTAAGAACTTACATATCATCCAGCGGTCTACATTGCATTGAGGACATCGCAGGTGGACCATTCCATGTGTACTGATAGCGTCTGCAGTGGCTTCATCACGATCGCGTGTCCCATAAACTCCGAATCGTAGAATTGAAGGCATAACGTGGCCACGATGTTGCAGGATTTTATGCCTGTAGATAACAATGCTTGCAAGGTGATTAGCAGTTGAAGCGAAAGTCGTGCGAAACCCATAGCAAAAGTCGAAAATATATATATTGTGAGGATAAATGTGGAGCTATAATACCTGCAGATGGCAATGCTTTCAAGGTAAGTAGCAGATGTTTGAAGGTATGGTTGGAGGTGCGTATGTTAGAAGAAACAAGGGGAAATGAATCTTCAAGGGTCGGGCAAGAGCTTTTGTACCTGGTCGTGAGTGGACCGCGGGTCGTGCAAGAGTAGTGTACTTTTGGTCCAATCAAATTCGTATATTTCGCACATGCGGGATCACTTAGTCGCCGATTCCCGTATGCAAATATGGGTACATCCATGTGCAATTTAGGTCAGCATGCACGGTACACGTTTATGGATGTGCATATTCGGATGCTTAAATTCCCAGAAAACAAGTTGCAACTGAGATGGGTACTAGCATATGATACACAAATCTATATCATCATACAAATTTAATCTATATACACCAAATAATTGTCTAGGATGTCTAGGAGCACATAAATAAGGGTAAGTGTTGGTGTAGCTAGCAGAATAATACATCAGTGTAAGTATCTAATGTGAACTTGCAAATATAAAATAAAGACTGTACACAAGCGTATATGTTTCCTAACGGCAGTTGCACCACTTTCCATCATCATCATTCTCGGGAGAGGCATCGGAGATCAACTCGGGAATATAGTCCGTGGGAACCGGCATTGTCACTGGGGTTCCCATGTCAGCGACGCCTTGCTCGTCGGAGTATACATGCTCATCCAACAGTTGAAAATACCATGTTTCCCGCGTTTTGCGGATAAACCTCCACTTCGCGTAAGCGGGGTCATGTCTAGTCATGTCATATCTAGGATGCAGCGCAGGATCGACGAACAGTTCCTCGCGAATTAGAAACAAATTCCAGGATTGGCACACACGACATTTTTCGGATTTTATGTGCAGTCGTTCAAGCTGAACAGGTAAGTCTGCAGGGAAATAAGGTGCATTCATATTGGAGGTAGCGTGTTATGTAATCGCAAACGCCACACTATAATACCTGCAGATGGCAATGCTTGCCAGGTAAGTAGCAGATGTTTGAAGGTATGGTTGAAGGTGCGTATGTCAGAAGAAACAAGGGGAAATGAATCTTCAAGGGTCGGGCAAGAGCTTTTGTACCTGGTCGTGATTGGGCCGCGGGTCGTGCAAGAGTAGTGTACTTTTTGTCCAATCAAATTCGTATATCTCGCACATGCGGGATCACTTAGTCGCCGATTTTTTAATCAAAGACAAAAACACAACCGAGGCAGAAAACCCCATACACAGGCACATCAGCATATCGGCAAGAAACACAAGCCATTGACGAATGAACATTATACACTTCTACCACATTGTTAACATATGTTTAAGTATACTATTCTTATCGAAAAGTAGTCGAAAATCTAACCCACGGGAGGTTGCAATCCTAAGTACTCGAAATCAAAGTGGAATCAAGGTAACATTCTGACTCGTAGCCGCCGTGGTTTCAATTGCCGCGACAGGTAACGTTGACGGTAACGTTACGGCTGAACCTGTCGGAACTTGAACCGAAGGGCAAGGTCGTTTCGAAACACACATCGAAAATACCCCAACGTGCATTTGTTGCCTTCCGCATTCCTGCACATATAACATTCATTGTAGTTCCTCCACAACATTCGAACAGTCATACCATGAGGAAGATAGTCAAAATTCCTCATTCTCATTCTGGGGGCAGTAGGGCATGTTGCATACATGCCAAGAACATAGGCAACAATACATTCTCGCTTGGATGGCATGGTTGGATGAGGTGGCAGGTGAAGAAAGTAAAGTGCCAAGCTGAAAAGTGAGTTGTGAGGACAAGGTAGGTGCTTAAATATCTCAGTAGTGTGGCCGTCGTGATTTCAGTTGGCCTATCAAATGACCTCTTTCAGGTGGGTCGGATCGAAGGCCCGCATGTCACAAACATAGCATGTCACAACATTGGAAATGTGAAACGTCGATAATAATTTCATTCAAAATATGTTCGAATACAATCATATTTAACGGTGTTCCAACGATAAGTCAATTTGCTCAATGACAAAGCTATATGCTGTCGCTATATAGCATCAATTCATCCGACGGAACTTGACCCAAGAGCTAAGCTCCTCTCTGAACACACGACAAAAAGGCTGAGTGAGCATTCCATGCCTTCGCCGTCGACGCATTGTGTATTGTAGTTCTCCCACAACTTTTGGATAGTCATACCCGGCGGAAGAAGAACTGTACTGCTGCATGGGTAAGACTCCCCGTGATTTTTGGCAAACTGGTCGATGTATGTGAAAACAGACTGCCGCTTGGATGGCATGACTATGGTAGAAGTAGAAGCAGGTGCGTCGCTGACGGGAAAAGGGGGCAAATGAGTAGTTTAGGCAAGAAATAGAGCTTATGATCTTGGAAAGTCTTGGACCTGCCGAATTATTAGCCTATCAGATACCCGGTACTAGTCCGCTCGGATCGAAGGACCTACAAGTACATATCTACTATTATTTTGCGACGAAGGCGTGTCTGCGAAGTCCATGATTATCCTGTCTGCATTGCCAATCATTCTATGAAAGCAACCTCTGAAGTATGATTTTCGGGCACCTTAACTTGCAGATGCACATCATCAACCGACCAAACGGAGTGACACGGTAAAATGGATAAGAATATACAAAATCTGGAGCGTGTAAGTTGGAGTATACAAACCCCATTGCGGCAGGAACGTTCGAACTGAAAGAGAAGACAACGTGGGTGCTGCACGAGGCTCCCTTTGAGGTTACTGGACCCATGATGCCTGTTCCTTCGGGTGCTTTGAGCGCGAACGGGCGAGATGCGGAAGTACTGATTGTCGATGAGCCAATGGCTGATACGAATGATATTGAACGTGGATACACGGATGCACAACTGGCTGATTACGTGCAGGGCCTTCGGGACTCCGTAGCGGTTCACGTGCGCCCAGTACCTCGTCCTATCTACATCGGAACACAAAAAAATACCATTGGAAGACGAGCTCGAGATCATCTTGCGCAATACATTCTGGGAGAAACTGACGACCCGGACTTTACGATGTGAGCTACAGCAAGATGAAGAAAGGTAGCATGGCTGTGTTGATTGCTCCCGAATCCGAGATGGTCCGAAGACCGCCGTGACGAAAGCATTAGATTGGAATGCTTTCGATCATGCCCTGAAAATAGCATACGATAGATGCTATACAGGGCATGAAGATGGTGAGCACCTTTTCGAATCACATGTTGGGAGAACCTATATAGTCATGCGTATGGATAATGCCCGAAACCCTGCTTGTGTAAACGCGCATGGTTTTGGTGTGGTATGAATTAGGTGGAAACATGCCTCCTCCGCCCTCACCCCCACCGCCAGCAGCTGAAGACTGCTGCTTCATCTGCGAGAAGGACGACGGACGTGGAGTACACAAGTGCTCGCACTGCGGTGCGAGCTACCACAACCTCTGCCTTCTAGGCAAAGGCATCGAGGAGGTGAACAACTGTGGTAGACCGGAGTGCATGGCGAAGCGCACGGTCTACCCAGCCTCGCAAGCGGAGAAGGACGCTGCGAAGCTCTCAAAATTAGGCGCCCTGCTGCTGGAAGGCGCGCTCAAGCAATGGCCACCGCCCCTTGAAGCGGCCACACCCCCCGAGGTTGGTGAGGGGCATGTGGAAGCGCCGTCGGGAGCGGAGCAACCCGCGGACGCTCCCGCCCCCACGAGCACGGAGGTTCTCGCGGCGGGAGAGCCCGCACCGGCGGAGGTGGTGTTGGCTCCGCCCCCAATCACGGGGAGCCCCGCGGCGGGAGAGCCCGCACCTGCGGAGGTGGTCGTGGAGGATGCCGCAATCACAAAGGGACCCGCGGAGGGAGAGCCCGCACCGGCGGAGGTGGTAATCGCTCCGCCCCCAATCACGGGGAGCCCCGCGGCGGGAGAGCCCGCACCTGCGGAGGTGGTGGTGGAGGATGCCGCAATCACAAAGGGTCCCGCGGAGGGAGAGCCCGCACCGGCGGAGGTGGTAGTCGCTCCGCCCCCAATCACGGGGAGCCCCGCGGCGGGAGAGCCCGCACCGGCGGAGGTGGTCGCGAAGGCGCCCGCTGCCGCGGATTGGCCGGGGTGGGCGAAGGCCACGTTGGAGCAACGTGTTGCTTTTTATCCCCGTTGGGTGCATCACCGTGATCTGCCGCAGTTAGCACCGGTGGTGTACGTGGCGGGGGATGGGGTGCATGGGAAGGAGGGGTACACGGAAAAGTCCAAGGGGCGTTTCGAGAGGGGATCCGTCGTGTATCACCAAGGGCACAAGGGCGCGTATATTGCGGGACGATCTTGCACGTGAAAGACCGTGGGTGGTTCACCATATGCGGTGGGCCAATCCACGGCAGATACGCCACCCCGCACCTTACGCACATCTTCAGGATGAACCGGCTCAACCAGGGGAGCACGGATAAGGCCCGCGGTGCCGCCCACTTCAAGACTGAAGAGGGGTCGGACACGGTGTACGAGTGCGCGAGAATCTTCTTCCCGAAGCTCATCAAGCTGCACAAGCACTACGGCTTGGAGAACGGTACGGCATTCTCTTTGTTTGTGTGAATCGGTACTCTTGTGGAGGGTGCTGAGCATGCTTGCGGTGAAATTGCTTTTGTCTAAGTGGTAGCCCCCAATTTCTTTTTGACAAGCTCGACGTCCGATTGTGGGCTCTTCACAGGTGTCTCTTTGCCTCCGATCGTGAGGCAATTGACGGCAAAGGATCTTCAGGGTGACATCTTCTCCTCGCCGCACTACACGCAAGATGACTACGTCTTCGTGGACGTGCTTGCTCGGTGGGGAGGAGGTGCGAATGCAGAGCCGCAGGGTGGTGCGTCGGCGATTGCCGTCCCGGCGGAGGACGAGGGCGAGGACGTGGATACCGCCGGCACCCCACCGAGGAAGAAGTTGAGGAGCCAACTCGCGGGAGCCAACTCCCAGGGAAACGCGGCGGAGAGGTTGAGCCTCCCGCGGATACGGCAGCCGGCGGGTAAGGTTGGTAGGGGCTTGAGCTCGGGTGGCGGTGGCCCGCAAACTTCAGCAAAGGGTCAAAAAAGGAGGAGATCCTCTGCTGGCAGCGGAAGCATGCCGGCCTCGGGGCGTGCGTCAACGAGGGGCGCGGCGCTGGCGTCGTCAGCCCGCACGGTGCCCCCCCCCTCAACCGCTTGTCGCTCTGTCGGAGGTTACCGAGGCGGCCCCATCGGTGAGGGGAATCACGGTGGAGGAGCTAACGGCGGTGTTAGCGAGGCAGGAGGAGGCGAGCCAGAAGATGCTGAAGCAGCAGGAGGCGCACTTCACCCAGCAGCTGAAGCTGTCTGAGGAACGCCAGCAGCGGGCCTTGGAGCGCCAAGTGGCGGACTTCATGGCAAGCCCAGGGGAAGATGCGCCCAGCGCGCCGACAGCGGAGGCACCACCTACCCTCCCCCCCCAGCAGCAAAGCCCTCAGCAGCAACCTCAGGCGGTGCCTCAGGCGGTGCCGATGCTCCAAGTAGGACAGGAAGCGTCCCAGCCTCCGTTGTTGCAGCAAGCCTTCCAACCGTTGCAACCCCAGCCCTTCTTGCTCCAACAAC
>LGRX02008107.1:0-61361 GCA_001247695.2 Cymbomonas tetramitiformis | reverse complement strand
CGGGCGAGAGGTTGGGGGATGCTGCAGCGAGCACGCCGCTCGGATATGCAGGCGAGAGGTGGGGGGCTTCTGCAGCGAGCACGCCGCTCGGCGGGAGTTGGGGCGGTGCTGCAGCAAGCACGCCACGCGGAGGAGCAGATGGGAGGTGGGGGGATGCTGCTGCAGCGAGCACGCCGTTGGGAGACGCATACAGGATGTGGGGTGATGCTGCAGCGAGCACGCCGCTCGGAGAAGCAGGCAGAACGAGGGGTGATGCCGCAGCATGCACGCCGCTCATGGAAGCGGGCGAGAGGTGGGGTCATGCTTCCGCAGCGAGCACGCCGCTTGAAGAAGTAAGTGGTTGGAATACTCCTGCGCCTCCACCGTCAGGGAGAACTCCTGCTTCCATGTTCAGTGAGGCGCAAACGAAATTGACCTTGCTACATCAATCGATACTGGTTGGCACCCGTGACACATGTGTCGCACTTGTGACTCAAGTGCAATCGCTGCTGAGTGCGGTGCAAGATTCTCACCTCACGACGCCAACATCAGATGAAGAGGTGGAAGAGACATTCTGGGACAGCGAGGATGGGCTTGAAGCGACTGACATTGAATCCGATGACTCCGATTCCGAATACGATGCAGGAGTCAAGCCGGAAGACACGCTGCATCAGGAGATCAGGGTAATATTTTCCGATCCTGATTTTGAGTACATCCGATCTGGAGGTGATGACTTGGAACATCTGGATATCGATTTGCCTCTCTTGATGGGGAGACTAGATCAACATTGTCCGCAACTCATGGGCATGGTGGATGCGGTCGTTGCCGTGGGGGATCCTCGTGGGCGCAATAAGGAGGACGGTGGGTTTGGGATCTCGGCGAGAAGAGAGACGGCGACTATGGGTTTGCTCATCATGCTATCCAGCATCTCTCAACGCGGGTTTCAATTGTTGCGCATGGTGTTCACGATGGCGGCGTTCACATGCTCTCGGGGAAATCGACTGGTGCTCTCAGTGTTGGGCTCCAAAATGTTTCGCTTATCCTACAATTATGGTTACTTTCGTGAGAGGATGACCCGGCTGTCCAAGCGCCTTCAGACGGAAGTGCCTGCAGCACTGAAAGCCGAGCGGAAGTTGCTCAACGGAATCGTTGACAACTGGCAGATTTACATCAAGCCAAAGTACGAGCGCAGCACCGTGCCGCCTATCATGAAAATCGGTGTTCAACGGGGTGTATGGTCCGCCAAAGGCAACGGAGTGGAGGAATGCGAGCACGCTGATATGGAGCCCACGGTGCCCTTGCACAAGGTGACTGTCGCGGCAGTTCTTGACGGTGGAGTCGCAGATGGAGGAGGCATCAGGCTTGATGACATGGATCAAGGGATCATCGACACCCGCCTCAGAGAAAGGACTCAGAATGTGATGGCGGCGGCCAGTGTGGAGGGGGTAGCCAAGGCCTCAAAGCCGACGACTCCTCGTTGGGCGCTGGGGTATGTACGCACCGTGATTTACTCTCTGATGATGCTGGTTAATGTGGACATGTCCAGTATCGAGGGAAACCTACAAACCTTTGATGCATTCGAGTCTGAGTTTGAGCTGGATGCTGAGAGTGAAGACTTTCACCGGAGGTACATGCTGCTCACAGCAGATGGGGTGCCATACGGACAAGCGATTCGTGCTATCCAACAACGGGCGTTGGGTGAGGGGAAACGCCATTGGTTGGTTCCGGATTTGGGACACTTTCACTTCAAGCTGCACATGCTGGAAGGGATCGGGAAGGCGACTTGGTCCCTTGGATATGAGAGCTTGGCTAAGCACCTAGACCGCAAGAAGATAATGCGCGAATCTCAGAAAGGCGTGTTCGAGGTCCATCAAGACTTTCTTGAGGTGTGTTATGATGGGATGTGGGGAGCTGCCATCGAGGAGTGGCACTTGGATTACATTCGCCGGGTGCCAAATTCCGATGAGATCAGCACGGCGGAGAAGATCGATGACTTCTTCAGCTACATGAGCACGGTGTGTGACAGCAAACCATTCACAAAGTTCTGGTGGACTCAAATCCTCCAGAAATACGCTTTGCTTTACTTCGCTCTACGTGATGCCATTCGGGTGGCGGACATGATGATGGTGGAGACGGTACAGAGGAGGGCAGTCTACCTATTCAGGTTTACGGGCAAAGTGAAATATGTGGTGGTGACCTTGGCGATGCTGCTCAACTTTTTGCGGTTGCCATACAGGCTGGTGGAGTACATTCGGTACAATCGGACGATCAGCTTGACTGGCAAGTCAGAGAAGAACTCGGCGGGGGACATCTACATCGAGAATATGAATGCATTTTTAACCTTGTGTTGTGGGAGCACCGCGGATGACAACTGGTTGCGAGTGATGTCTATTTTGGTATCGATGATGAGGGCGACGCTCACAGTGTTTTTGCGGATGGCTGGTATCGTTAGATACACTGGGCACAGGCATAACATGGAGAAGGACAAACTCAAGGTGAAGGACTTGTGTTTGACGCTTGGCATGTTCAAGAGTGATGGAGTCCCATTGCCATTGGTTGATCATTTCGTGGTGGACGGTGGTGCTACGAGGATGCCAGAGCATGCGGAGAAGTACTTGGACATCGAGGGGCATTCACGGGCGGCTGTGGAGAGAGCGTGCGATGTGGTCCGCGCGGTGCAAGTGGAGGCAGAACTTTCCATTTTGGCAAATGCGGCGAAGCGAGCATTCGTGTGTGTCATCGGAAGCGCTCCTGTGAGAGTCAGGATGGCGGCTGGTGGTGTAAACCCTGCACGTGTGTACTCATGGTGTGAGGAGGAAAGCGATGCTCTACGCCCAGAGACCGAAGTTGATGAAGGTGGGGATCAGGAGATGGCGGAGCTCATGGCGAATGGCTTTTTGCCCTTGGGCAGTTTGTCTGAATTGGAGAGGGAATGCATCGCAACTGATGGGACGCCGCAACACAGCCTAGCGGTAGAGGAGTACGAGCGGTGGATGCGTGAGAGGATTGGAGACGCTTTCGTGCTTGCGTTCGCGCATCGTGTGAGTAGGGATCACGCGAGTTATTTGGCATGTGAGTTGGAGGAACACTCTTTTGATGGCACAGACTTATTGCTTGGCGGGTTGAGGGCATCGATATCCGATGATGAAGCCATCAACATCGCGGTCATGCAAAATCAGATTTTGTGCACTGATATTGAGGGGGAACGAGTAGCCATTCGAGCGAGATTGGCTGATTTCGAGGTTGGGTGCCAAGCTCGCTTACTACAAGCAGTCGTGGATGGTGAGGATGGCTTGAGATGGAGGCTTGGCAACGGAGTTGGGGGCGATGGAATGCAAGTGGAGGGTGGATGTTTTCATGCGGAAAACTTAAACCGGGCGGAAGCGATGGAGAAAATGAAGGCGCTGCGGGCAAAGGCGGCGGAAGGGACATCGCAACCTGGTGACAAGGGGTATATGCTGGCACAGCGGCTGGTGCCGATGTCTGGTGCGGTCGTGGTGGATTGCTGGAGTTGCAAATCAGTCAAGATGAGTTTTCCTAGTGGATCGAAGTTTGCAGGACACATACCGTTGGCGGCTGTGCGGCGTGCTGATCGGCAAGTTGACCATGACACGCCGGTAATCGAGCTGGGAGGAGTCGGAAAGGCGACTGGCCCTAAGCTTATAGCGCTTGGGCTGACGACAATCGGGTCGCTAGCGGCGTTGACTGAGACATCTATGGCGGCATTGCATGTTCAAATGCAAGTTGCTGGGGGGAAAAACCTCAATCTTCGCAGACATCATGAAAACGCGCTTGCATTGCTAGCCACTGGCGTGGCCGATGAGGATCCCGCTAGTGAAGACGAGCGCGAGATGGAGGATTGCTTAACTTTTGATGATAGTGATGAAGAGATCGAGAGGAATTTGGTAAGTGATTGTGTGAATTGCAATATAGTAGCTAGGGATGTGGGTTAGTAGATGCCGATGTTGTAGGGAGTGGTAAAGATATCTGCCCCATGCATTTGTCCCCAACCTAGTGCGAGGGTAGTAGAATGCATGAAGGTTGCCTTGATATCATGCGCACTCAAAGTAAGTGAGAATGAAGGGTAGGTTTCGTGTGGTGTTATGGAACAGGGATGAGTGCATCTCGGTTGTTGAAGATCGCCAACCAACGCATTTTCAAGCACGCAGAGTTTCGTGGTGATCAAGAAGCTATTTGCACAGCGGCTGTCGGCGGAAGTGACATTTTGGCAGTTATGCCTACGGGGGCTGGAAAGAGCTTGTGTTACCAACTTCCTGCAACCATCGGATCTGGACTCACGGTAGTGATATCTCCACTACTATCCTTGATGCATGATCAAGTAACAACATTAGTCAGTAAGGACATCGCTGCTATCAAGTATACTAGTGAGCTGACAGTTAACGCGAAGGCGTGTTATCTAGATATGATAAAGCGAGGGATGATAACATTGTTATATCTTGCACCAGAGACATTAATCAGTGAGCAAGAGAAAGATGCCGATTTGACACGGGCACTTTTAGAAGTCCACGCTATGGCCAAATTGAAGCGGTTTGTAGTGGATGAGGCTCATTGTGTCGGTGAGTTCGGTGCAGACTTCAGAAAGGCATACGCTAGGCTCGGAGAGCTGAGAGACCGTTTCCCGGACGTACCATTCACGACAGTTACAGGGACAGCCACAGACAAGAAAAAATCAGATATTAAAGTACTGCTAAAGCTTAAGAAACCCATGGAGTTTTGCACCAACTCGCATAGACCCAATCTGTATGTGAGTATCCTAGACAAGATTTTGGAAGATGAGACAGTTTCCGGGCAAAACATAGAAGGGAGTTGGCGACAAATACATAGTTTCATATTGGATCAACCGTCCACCTCTGCTGGCATCGTCTATTGTATGACTCAAGTTCAATGTGAGAAGGTTGCAACCTGGTTGAGTCAACAAGAGCATACGGGTGCTTTAATCACGACGGCACACTATCACGGAGGAATGATATCTTCCGATCGTTCACAAGTGTACAAAGACTTTATGACAGGAAAAATCCGAGTAGTAGTGGCGACCAATGCCTTTGGCATGGGTGTAGACAAAGCAGACGTCAGGTGGATTGTACACCACACGATGCCACAATCTATTGAGGCATATGTTCAAGAAATTGGTAGAGCAGGAAGAGATGGCGAGCGGGCTAACTGCATGTTGTTGTTCTCACCAAAGAACTTGCAAAATATCAAAATCGTGTTTCAAAAGAATACAGAAAATCAAGAATCGAAACGAAGCAAACTCAAAGAGATGGGCAAATATTGTTTCAACATCAAAGATTGTAGACACCAAATGTTATTGGATCACTTTGGCGACAAAATCAAAGTGTCACGAGGTTGCAAGATGTGTGACATTTGCTCGACACCAAGTGGACTTGTTTTGACAGAGGCACAAGAGAAACGTGGCAGTGGTATGAAGAGACCTCAACGCTCATCGCATTCTTCACTAGAGCCTGGCCAGAGGAAGAGGCGTTAATGGAAAATACTATGTATTTAGTATATATATTTGGAATGTAAGCTTGCACTATATCAAATAGCATATAGCATATCATATTGATAGCGGTAAAGCACCTATAGAGAAAGACGGGACCTCTCTTATATTGACGGCTAATAGCAACATGTCATTAAGTACCTTTCATGGCATGTGACACGTTGTAATGAACTAGGGGCAAGATGCTCATGGGATTCGCCGCGTCTTTCACAAGAAATAACCTTGAAATGAAAAAGTTATGACATTTTACTTTATTTTGAAACTGCAGATACCCTGTTTCGCTGGCCAACTGGTGATTTTGACACTGGTATCTCTTGTACTAGGAGTTCCAGGCATCTCCTGGACATGCGTCAAGCAGTAAACCTGCATTATATAACCCCCTGCTGCCACCATACAAATTTTAGGGGATTCGGAGGACCCCCCCTGACAAGTACTTCCAGAGTCTCCGGACGCCCATAAGCTCAATCTGCGTTACAAACCCTAAGTAATATTCGCGCTATTTCGGTCCGGAGACTCGGGTTCCAGAGTAGCGCGCCTACCTTTACCCTTTTCTGAATTAGTTCGATCTGAACGGTGACATGAGCCGCGTTCACAGTTTCAGGTCGTGACACGCCAACTCATCTACTGCTAGGTCTATCTGCTCGATACCTTCACGAGTATGTTCCCTCCGCAGCCCCGCCCCTACCACCGTGGGAACGCCATTCGGCTTATCCCACCTTCGCACAAGGGAAGCTTATGGGAGCCGATTCATGCGAAAGGTCGCCAAAAGAGAACAATCGTGCCGAACCGCGCAGAAAACGCGACTGAATCGGCTGTCGCGGGCTGTCGCAGGCTGTCGCGGGCTGCTCGATGCTGTTTCCAAATGCTCGATGCTTTCCAAATTTCGGGAGGAGAGAGCAAAATGTCGAACAGCATCAAGGATTTGGAAACAGAGCTCAACAGTTATGATAGTGACGTGGCAAGAAATAGCATTCGGGTCTGAGCGAGCAGTGCGACCGTAGGATCAGTCGAAGACGAGCGAGCGACAAGCTAGTTATAGCTGGACTGTGCCAGACGTATATGCTCTGGACTGCGCCTCCGGCACAGTCCAGAGCATATAGTCTGACGTGGCAGCTATAACTACCTCTTGTATTGGAGAAAAATTTATCGGACCGACGGCTTGTATACCAAAAGTTTCAGGAGCAAGTCCGAAGTCGAAGTGTCCAACAAAACACGACTGTATAACCCATACACAATGCATCAGCGGCGCCATTTTACTGGTACAGTAACTTGCCTTCGCTTTGTGCGTAGATGATATCGTTTCTGCGATCCCCCGTCCGCAGCCAAACTTTGTGACTGCGCTTGTGCACCGATCGAGTCGCGAAGTTCACGAGCAAGTTATGGGAAAATGGAAGGGACCAAGACCCGGTAGTGCGCCACAGCAAGGCTCGAGCTCTTCAGAGCCGCAGCGATATGTCCCTCCCAACAGACGCAGCAGTAGGCAGCAGCGCCCGGAGAGCTCGCGCCAAGGTTCTGTTGGAAATGTTCAGTCCTCCACGCCGGCATCGCTCCTGAAAGGCACGATACGCTACTCTCTAATACAAAGTCTCTTCTTTTACATTCTGTTATGCTGTCGAGCCTTCGAGCTTTGAACTTCAAGGCCCCCGTTAGACATCTGCGCCGCGATAGCGTTTTGCGCGCATGCGAGGCTCCAGAATTGAGCAGAACCTTCTGAACACGAGCCACCCCACGCTTTGCACGCTATTTCGGGGACGGTGTGAGGAACACAGCTCATCATCAGCGCCATCACCTTAAAGTTTAGCTCGCATTTTGATTCTCATATGAACTTGATGACCGAGCCTCGCGCGCAGTGGCACAGTTTTCACAAAAAATAGTGAATGAAGCAAGTTTTGCCGTTCGGGGTCGCTGGCGGTCGTGCTTGCACTGGCCTCCACTGAGCTATGGTGTGACACGGTATATGGCAGAAGCTGCGAGTCTTCAAAACAGAGGCGAACGGCAATCTGGACAGCTGTCCTGCCAATATTTGCAACAGGCAGTGGTAGGTGTTAAGTCGCCCCCACGCTTCAGTCGACAGGCCCTCCGACGCCTTAAAAATCCTGAAAGCATTTGGCTGAACTTTTCTTAATTATTTATATTTGGTACGTTACGCTCTGGCGTCAACTTCACTTTTGAATTTGCGTATTGTCGAGAAACCCTAAAATCCAGTATTTGTCAGAGAAGTGCTTTCGAGGCATGGTTTGCAGTTACTATTCGGCTTCTTCGGCATAACACGTTGGAGGCGAACGGGGTGGTTATGGATAGGACATATATCGCTCAGTGCTGCAGATGCCCACCGACGAGGAGCAGCGAAATGAAGCGTTCTTCGAACTGGTGGGATCCCTCTTCTGTTCTGAAAAGTTCTGCAACACTGCACCACCTTCGACACACGGTGCGCGTCTAGGATCAAGGGACCGTCACAAGGGACCTTCATGCGGTGTCATAGGAGTTTCTGCAAGATATTACCCAGGAGGACGCAGTCATATCGGAAGAGCCTTGTGACCGGGGTCACTTCGGTCCACTCTCAGGCGCGGTAAGTGCACCCGCCGGTTGGCAGTGCCACGACGGGGATCATCATAGGTCATTCTCGTTACAGTTCCACATTTTCATCCGTCACTTGCCACTCGTACTCTTGTCAGTTCATTCACAAGAAGTGCCTCCCGCATCAAGGTGCTGATTTCGTAGAAACCCTAGACTGCTTCTGAAACTTTTGCCACGGCAATCGCATCAATTCGAAAAGGGTTGTGACGGGGGTGATGAAAACTGCGAGAGGTGCAGGGGGAGACTCTGCTGCGTTTGTCGGAGATGCGCGTGAGCTCAGCTCCTCCTGCGAGCTGCCTCTCGGAGGAGGTGCGCCATCGCGCTGTGCTCCCGCGTTGCGCAGGCCAAGTGCCCCAGGGGCCACCGAGGGCACTGCTTTAGCGAGGGGTGCTACACGGGGCACTGCAGGTACAACTATCGTTGCAGGCCCTGGAAATGCAAAAGCAGGCTATTGAGGCTTACCACCAGGTGCACAGCCTCAAGTCTACACGACCACGTCCTCCTTTTGCCTTGACTTCATGCACTCTAGCAAGTGTGCATTGCGCCCATGCCTTTGGCGGTGTGGCTTCGTGCTCCCCATTGTGTGACTCCTGCGACTGTATGGTGAGGAATCCTGAGTCCAACTTACTTATATATATATATATGTTATCAAGTAGAGTATCGCTGGCACTTTATGTGGCCTGAGTTTATATGTCATCCAAACTGCTTCTTGCAATATATATATTTATTTTAGACATTTGCTTCCATCACTTTGATGTACTGGAGGGTTGAGGAGGGGTAAGGTTGTTGTGAGGGTGGGAATGTATTTTGCATGAAGGTCAAGGAGGAAGGTGTAGTGCGCGAGGATGCACTTGTAAACAGTGGGAATGCGCTCGCCTCGATGGCTGAGCTCATGATGGTTCGCACCCATTCTGGCCCCTCTTCTGCCACTCCTTTCATGCCTCGCCTACGTCATCAACCTTCGGACCAGATCTGTGGTAATTGCCACTGTGACAGCCATTGATGGGGGCATGAAGAGGGCTGTCTCCGTTGTGATCGCTAATGGGACGGCATGGAGTGGATACACCAGTGTGGCAGCTGACGGGAGAACACGAGGTGGTTGTGCTCCGCTCAAAGTTTGCCACGCGAGTCACAGTGTGGCAGCTGACGGGAGAACACGAGGTGGTTGTGCTCCGCTCAAAGTTTGCCACGCGAGTCACAGTGTGGCAGCTGAGGGGAGAACACGAGGTGGTTGTGCTCCGCTCAAAGTTTGCCACGCGAGTCACAGTGGGGCAGCTGAGGGGAGAACACGAGGTGGTTGTGCTCCGCTCAAAGTTTGCCACGCGAGTCACAGTGTGGCAGCTGACGGGAGAACACGAGGTGGTTGTGCTCCGCTCAAAGTTTGCCACGCGAGTCACAGTGGGGCGCTCTGAGGGAGAACACGAGGTGGCTGTGCTCCTTCTCAAAATTATTTTCACGCGAGTCACAGTGGGGCGCCTGGAGGGGGAGAACACGAGGTGGTTGTGCTCCGCTCAAAGTTTGCCACGCGAGTCACAGTGTGGCAGCCTGAGGGGAGAACACGAGGTGGTTGTGCTCCGCTCAAAGTTTGCCAATGAGTCACAGGGCAGCTGAGGGAGAACACGAGGTGGCTGTGCTCCGCTCAAAGTTTGCCACGCGAGTCACAAGTAAGCAGCTGAGGGAGAACACGAGGTGGTTGTGTTCGTCAAAGCTTGCCACGCGAGTCACGCGGTGGCAGCCGGGAGAACACGAGGTGGTTGTGCTCCGCCAGTTTGCCACGCGAGTCACAAAGTGGGCAGCTGAGGGAGAACACGAGGTGGTTGTGCTCCGCCTCAAAGTTTGCCACGAGTCACAGTGTGGCAGCTGACGGGAGAACACGAGGTGGTTGTGCTCCGCTCAAAGTTTGCCACGCGAGTCACAGTGTGGCAGCTGACGGGAGAACACGAGGTGGTTGTGCTCCGCTCAAAGTTTGCCACGCGAGTCACAGTGTGGCAGCTGAGGGGAGAACACGAGGTGGTTGTGCTCCGCTCAAAGTTTGCCATGCGATTCACAGTGTGGCAGCTGAGGGGAGAACACGAGGTGGTTGTGCTCCGCTCAAAGTTTGCCACGCGAGTCCCAGTGGGGCATTGGCATATCTGACATCTGGTGACTTTGCTTTGAGCTTGTTGGTAACTCGTGATTTTGCCTGCAGGTCGCCGGAGATGCACCAGGAGCTGCCGGTATGGTTCCCTCAAACATCGATGTACAGAAGATTGAGGGAATGCCCTGGCGCAGGTCTGCCGGGACTGGGTACGGCTGAGATGTGCACTGCACGGGTCTAAGAGTTAGAGCAGGGCAACACTGCCTGGGTCTAGGGTTATTCTTTCAATGCACGGATCTGGCGGTCGAGCAGAGCAGCACAGTGCGGGTCTGGGTCAGAGCAAAGGGGCGCTGCATGGGTGCAGGCTTGTGGTCGAGAAGCGCCGCAATGGATTAGGGTAAGAAAAGAGTGGCACGGGTCCGGGCACCACTTTTTGTAAGACTCGAAGATTGAGCAGTGGTATTTACAAGGTTGCGTCAGATCACGCTACTACAAATCGCTGACGAGGGAGAGCTATCGGTGACGGGGTTGTCTGGCAGCAAGAGCTCTCTCATCGTCGATTCTGTCGCGTGATCTGATCTTATCTTTCAGACTCTGCTTCCCCTGCTCCATCTTCGAGTGGTAGCCGGGGATATTGCAGCACCAGATGGAGCTAGTGTAAGAGCACACCATGAAAGCACGGGTCTAGGAATGTAGCAAGGTTTTTGAGTTTTGATTGTCCCAGAGCAGTGTGGAGCTGTGAGCATCTTGTCCTTGTTTTGAGTTGAGATGGAGCCTTGTGCCGATGTCTAGAGACGAGGGTGCATTGGGGATGAATATTCAGGTACCCTAGAGCGGTGCGTCGAGACGTACATGACAGCGTTAGAGAGCAGCCCTGACGACGTGGACACACTGACAAATTGCGCGGACGCCCAAATGCGCGTACGCCGGGCCTATCACGCACGCATGCTCACACGCATGTACACCAGTGGTGTGGGCTAAAGAGAGAGGAATTCAATGGTGACACTGATCCGAAGGAATTAGAATCAGTCAGAACACTCCGCATCCAAGGAAGCTGCCGACCTGTGTGTGGTAGTACGTTTGGACCTCCTTTGATGACGGATCTCAAACGATTGAGAGGGAATTCCGCATCAGAGAAAGCTGCGGGCGTACCCTGCTCGGAGGACCAAATCGTTTCACACCGTTTGTAGCTTTTGCCAGCGGGCGGCGTGCAGTGTGTGCTTATTGTGTTGTGAGGCGTGTATGGAAATATTCACGCTTCTTTTAGCTAGGCTTCGTCTCACTGGGGAGATAGGGGAAAAGGGTGCAGGCAAATCCCACACCTGCCCAAATGTTTGGAGTTTGAATCACGGTCGCGTGTATGTTGCATGGCATGAGTGATTGGACACTGAGCAAAATCTTTTTTGTGATTTGCTTGATGTTGTGGTTGGGCCTTCGGATGCTCCTCACGGCTTTACAAACATTATAATTGGTATGAATTTTCTTTGATGACGTAATTCAAACCATGCAAAGAGGAATCCGCACCGGAGAAAGTGATGTATGCGTATGTTATTGGGCACTTAGGCTTACTCTGACACCCGGGATTCGGCACGCATCGAGCTGCGTGAAGTTGCGCAGTCTCGCGTGTTTGGCAGTGATTGGTACATACATTCACCCATCCAAGCTTCTTTGCATTGGTTTAGAGGGAGGGGGGTGTCGGTGGTATGGAGAGCTCGGTGGATCTGGCCTGCCTTGCTGCAAGGAGAGGCAGGAGGCAGTGTCCACGTCAGGCTTCGCGGGAGCACTTAGGTGCCCGCATGTTTTTTTTTTTTTACCATGGGGTGTCCATTCCGTGTGGTGTGACTGCATCTATGGCATAACCATGGGACCAGCGCGTACCATCCATCGACCGTGCCACTGGGGGGCATGCCAGCAGCGTCCGCTTACTCCGTTACCCAGAGACCAACAGTTGTTGGGCAATGATCGGTCACATCGTATTATCTTTCCATGCTGCTTTGCATCTGGGTTGGGAATATGTTTGAGTTGATGGTATCTTGTCACGGCCCCTCCCTGCTCCTGATTTGCTTCTCACATCCACTGGGATGATGGTAGGCTGGCTTTTGTCGGCTGATCTCGTGCTGCTATCTCAGTAAAATGGTGGTATTGCCACGGCCCCGCCCTGTTCCCGAACGCTTCTCACATCCACTGAGATGATGGTGGGCTGGCTTTTGTCGGCGAACCTTATGCCTTTCAGTGTGTGTGTATTCTATTCTTAACCGACAATTCCATATGTCTGATGTACAGCTGTAAAGTTCTTGAATGCTTCTCACATCCACTGGGACGATGGTGGGTCGGCGGGCTTCATGTTGTTCAGTGCGTGTGATTTGGTGCGGCTGCCCCCATGGTACCTTTCTGGCGGGTACTGCCTCTTGAGGAATGGAGCAGACTAGTCTGGTCTAGCCTGCTCTCTCTGTGAAGATAGGCAGGGTGGGGTGGCAGCCTCACTCGGAGTCCTCCCTTGATCTTTGCGGGGAGCGCCTCGGTGCCTGCTTCTGGTTGATGCATCTTCCATTGTCAAGCCATTGGTTTACATTCATCGACCAACAGGTTCCCTTCATCGACTGTGAAGCCACCGGGGGGCATGCCGGCAGGATTCGCTCACTCCGATACCTGGGAATCAACATGCAGAGTTGTGTGAAGTTGTGCACTCTCACATGTTTGGCAGTGATTAATGAATATAGCTATCTATCAATACTGCATCGCATCCCAGCAAGGGCCCACGTCCAGAAGTTCTCTGCACACGCGGCACGCTGTCGATGACTCGTGAGCAACTGAGTGCGTGTAACGCGGGCTGCAGCGCGCAGAGGTGTTGTGTGACATGGGCAACTCGGATGACGTGGAGAGGCTGTTCCAGCAAGCTCTCGAAGTATGCCCTTCCCCCCCATCATATCCCAAGGGCGATGGTAACCTGGGATGCGTACACTCTGCCGACTGTTGGCGCCGTGGGCAGTTGCGCTTTGCCTGGCATTAAGCATATGCCAGCTCCTTGGCACCTCTGCGTGCTTTGGCATTTAGTTCTGCACAGGTTTCTGTGCCGGCCAGCTTTGTTCTGTCCACTGATGTCTTGGAATACATCTCCATTTCTTTCTTGACCGCCTTTCCCTCGGCAGGCTCGTCGGGGATCGGAGGGTGCACCAGAGTGGCAAAGTGCACTTGTTCGGGTGGAGAGGGATTGTGGAGAGGGTCCGGGGTCCACGAGGTGCCACGAGGTCCAGATGGGTGGAGGGGAACTCGTGGTGCATCAGTTGTACGGCATTGCCCGCGGCCACGCAGACCCGCGCCTGGGTGACGACATCTTCGGCATTCTGCACAACTGGTGCGTGACTAGGAGGCGGCCCATGTCATTTTTAATGAACCATCCCGTGACCGTTGACTGTCCCTCTAGCCCGCTATCCAGTCTCTTCCAGTCCAATCTCTTGATTGGACTGATGACTGGTGATTGATGATTGGTGGTTGAATCTCAAGGTTGGTGGGCAGACTTACCGCTCTACATAGTGTTTCACAGAGACCGAGACAGACATGACACTTTGGCTCAACAGTGCCGGGAGTGATACCTCTGCTTCCGTAGGACAAAGCAGTCTGTGAAACTGTCTGAGCCATCAGTTGGAGCTGCTCCAAACTGAGTGATGCCTCTGTTTAGCTGTAATTACTTTTAAGCTTCCCGATCCAGCCCCCCCAGTGGGATCTCTGGACAGTGCAGATAGGACTATGCCTTTCCGGTTCTTTGGGCTGGGATTCTCGCAAAACGCGTGTGTATCAGTAATGAAATGCACGAGCACAACGCAGTAATGGTGGCATGCACTGCACCTGTCTCAACATAAGCATGCATCAGCAGGAGAAGGGCCTCAGGCTTTAGGGTTTGATCACCCGAGTTTCACCACTCACCCAAATGTGCGCCTGCACATGTGCGAGAGGCGAAGAGGGTGCTGCTCTCAGTGCTATACTTTAATTGGATGCCCTGCATGAGGTGCGGGCGATTTGGAATGCCGGGCGGGCCTCACATCTGAAGCGCCGCGGGGCTTTGCAGGGGCGTTGCGTTGTACACCATGGCGCAGAAGGCAAACGACCCAGCCACCGTGCTTACTTTACTCGACCAGTCAGCAGCGATGCTGAGGGAGGCGGGCGGGATGAAGAGGACCGATCCGGGTGTGCGTAATGCGCTCGGAGACGCTCTCTCTTCCCGGGTGAGTGCCGACCCTTGAACCCGAGCATGGCAGCTCCAACACAGGTATCTTGAACCAAGAAGTCTGGAGGCACGTGCGCGCTGCCGCCACGTGTGCAGCTGTGGTTTTGTGCCTCTGAACGTATTCTGCGGACTCACCCAGCAAGTCCCTGTGCCGCCAACCCGAGCGCTACGGTGTCCACCACTGTGTCCAATTACTGTGTCCAATCCTAAATTAGGGTTTTAGGATTACAGAGTCAATTGAGCACCACCTCTAATGCTCACCCACAGCGGAAGGAAAACTCCTCGCGCCTCCAGTGCCCCTAGCAGGGAGTGACCTGGCGTAATTGGGATGGGGCCAATGGTGTGACTCTACAGGCAGAAACATTGGCCAAGCAAGGAGCGCTCCCGGAGGCAATGGAAGCCTACCTAGCAGCCCGGAATGACGGGTACATCCCTTTATGCCGCGTGCTCACCGTGTGGTTGGCGGCTCCCCCACTGGCAGTGTATCTGTTACACGGTATGGATGTGTGAGCTCCGCGTCAACAGGTGCCAGGTGTGTGACGTAATATCCTATCTGTGAGTGGTTGATGTGCTGAAATACACAGTTGGAAACCGACCCGTGCCCTGGACAGCGATCGCATTGCACCCTGAGAACTTTTGATTCATGAATGCAAAGATGGGCTGCGGGTATGGGGCCGGGCCACATTGTCCTTGCGACCAATCGGACAGCTTCTGTGCTCCAGTACCTCTTGTCAGTTGCTTGAAGGGAGAATGTATGTAGGACATATCTGCCTGGCCCAACTCCCTGAGCGCACCCCCGACCTCCCTGGTTTCACCCCCCACCTCCTTGAGAGTGTGCCTTTCCGCCGCACATCCCTGAGTGTCCCCTGCTCGACGATTGCTCCATTAGGCTATCAGAGCCTGTGACGATTTTTTTGTGATGGGGCGCGGATGGGGGAGGCGGGCGTTGCGATGGAATCAGATACGGCGGTGCTCTGCTGATCGACCGCATGAACACCGATGCCGGGATTGGACAAGCAGAGGTGCACCTCGGTGAGTTCCTGCTAGCGCTCCTTGAAGCGTCTCATTGCGGTGGACGGAGGGTGAGGCTTACATCTCATATCTGACGATAGAGAGTGTCCCGGATCCGGCGTGCCTTGCTGAGGCACGGAATGGGGGGCTCACAGGGGTGGGAAGGTTGCGCATGGAGGAGATTTTTGCATTGGACACTTCAGTTCAGACTGAGGCCGAAGCGGCAGCGAGAGCGGAGTATGCAGCTGGTGCTGACGTGTACTCAAGAGTCATCGCGGCGGTGACGAGCAATCGAGATGTGAGATGGACATTTTCTGAGCGCTCCGAGGTGTGGATATGGCCGTATCTGCTAGCTTTTCTCAGATTTCAGTGTTGATGTGGCTTATCCTTGCACCGATTCCTTTGGCACCACGTAACCACAGAAGATCGGCTGCACTATGTACCCACACCGGGGATCAAAGGATCCAGCACCCACTTCGGGAAAAAAGAAAAAAACCACGCCCTTCGGGCGATGAGTAACTTGATTTCCCTACTCTGGGCCTGTACCCCCCACTTCGGGACACTTATCCTGATTTTCCGGAGCTCACTAGTGAAGAATGGGAGCACAAAACGCCCCCCGGGTCGGGTAGATTCCAGTTGTCTGATGTACAACTGAAAAACTCCTGATTTGCTTCTCGCATCCAGTGGGATGATGGTGGGCTGAGTTTTGTCGGCTGATCCCATGCCATTCAGTGTGTTTATACCCGGGATTCAGCACGCATTGAGTTGCGTGAAGTTGGGCAGTCTCGCGTGTTTGGCATTGATTGGTACATACATACATCCATGCTGCTTTGCATTGGTTTAGATTTCGGTGGTATCTTGGAACAACTCCGCCCTGTTCGTGAATGCTTCTCACATCCACTGGGATGATGGTGGGCTGGCTTTTGTCGGCGAATCTCATGCTGTCCAGTGTGTGGGTATTCCATTCTTAACCGACAATTTGCCACAAGCAGGTCTCCTTAGTGACATTCTGCTTCCGAAGCGACCGCCCTGGACAGACCACGTTAGGTGTTTTGGATGGGATCAGGTGCTGTATGGATATGCATGCGCGTGTGCTGGAGCCGGAAGGGAGTTGCAGTGTCATGAAGCATTACAGGTATGCCACCTGCCAGGAGAATGGTCTTCTCGCATGACTATAAATCTGATCGTTGTCCAATAATCTGGCATTACCTCAGCGCTCCAAGATATCGTGGTGACTAACAGCATGTTTCTGAGGTGAATGGCGTGACATGGGAGAGCTAAGATGAAATGGCGACTTTTTAAATTTGGATTGCGTATTTCGTTATGCTGATGCTTTTGTGACTTAAGTCAGGTGGATTGATATCTCTCACACATGTGTACATGTTTGTTCCTTGCATAGGTACTGGGTAGATCTGACTCCCTGTCTCTTGTACAGGACCTGGTGAGTTGTGGAGGGGCCAGTATTGTGGAAATTGCAGCCGATGCCGACTTCAAAAGTGTACGAAGCAAGGATTGGTTTCAAGCATTGAGAGCATAGCCTCCTGGAGTTTCAGTCCGAGCTCAGTTTGTTATTACCAGCTATGTTGTCATGATATTCTAAAATAAAGCAATGCCTGGACGCCTGCAAGCATAAGTTTGTTGCCAACCTATGCCCACATAGCCATATGTACCTTACAAGTATTCAATATGCATTTTGTGCCATTACGTGCATGGCTCATCCATATTTCACAATGCATTTTCTATGTCTTAAACATTATGAATCATATTTGGTCTGCAACAACTTGTCTCTGTGTGAGCTTCTTGCTATATGAATCTGCTTCTCGTCAAGATTTACTGGCAGATACACCTGCAATTTCATTGCATATGATGCTCGGAGTAGAGGTCTACCATCGGCGACGTGGGCGCAAGAAGCCATCGAAGCTGCTGCCCTACCGCTGAGACGTTATCATAGTTGTAATTGTAATCTCACTTGCAAAACACACAGAAGTCGGGGATCAAGAGATTTTCAACATGTTCTTATGGCTAAAAGCCGGATTATAAAAGCAAGCGCATATGATGTGCTTGCATTGCAATAAGGGAAAAAATATAATTCTCAACATTCACTTGCATCATAAGTCAATAGTGCATTAAAGTCCATTATTTGCAACTAAGCAAGTTTAAGATTTTTCCAGTGTGCAACGGAACTTTAGCAATAACATTCAAGTGTGGCCTGCATTCCTCTCATCGGTCATGATATCACGATACTTGGAAAAGCCAAATGCACGAAGATAAAGTACAACCAGCATTGTGGCCGAAGCATCCTTGTAAGCCAAGCCATGCGTAGCTCATTTCAGTGAGAAAATGGGATTTGCATTCCACAACCTTGTTAACATGTCTCATATAGTCACGCGCCCTGCTTTAGCTTGGGGGAGGTCGGGCTCATAAGCATTTGCACAAGCATAATGCAGTGCCAAATCCTGAAAGCGATAAAGGGAGCAACTTGTTCTTGTAGTTGTTGACTTGTTTGTTCCTCCCTCCCAATCATGGAATTTCTACAGAGTGGTTAAGATTAAGGTTGCACAAACAAACACATACATAATGCATAACTACGGAAGGCACTTGGCGCCATTTTCCATTCCTTGCAGCATGATGTTATGCCTCCGAAGCCTTGCAGTGTAAGTAGCTTCTTATGTTACGGGTAGCTCCTTTTCCTCTTCACCTGAATACTATTCCCCGAAGCACTATGCTTCTTTTCAATTCTTTCAAACAACTTTTGGAAAATCTCGATGTCGTAGCCGGCTTCCTCGTCTTTCTCGATTCCAATTTCCTCCTGGGAGTCCTCTTGCCGCACAGGTACACGGCATCAGAATCAGGATATTGCAAATGCGGTATCGTACAGAGCACCGATTCAGTACCCAGAGTTCTCAAATTATACATATCATGTTATACAATGGTCCAGTTGATAGGCAGTTGTTTCTGATAATTTTGTTTGCCATCACGCACGTTGTCACCGTACCTCTAAAACAGACGGCTTGCTCTCAGCGCCCGCCAGAATTTCACCCCATACGTCCCTGGAACACAAACAAATGTATCAAGGCTTGGTGAACTTGCAAGCAGCGCATGCAAATCATAAGAGTGTGAGCGAAAGCACCACGTAAGGCAAATTTATAGGCGTTTATATCTGGTATGACGTCAGTAAGCCGAGGCGAAATATACTTGAACATGCGTCGACGACGCTTACACTGCTTGAAAGCTTCGCTGAATTTGAGCTCGATTTTATTTATATCTTCCTTCGATACTACACAGGTCTGAGAGCGCAATGGTTCAAGCTTTTGCTCCTTCTCCTGAACCTGCCACATAAAGACAAAAAGCACCCGTTAGGGCTATCAAAGAGCGCACTTACTCTTCGCAGCAAGTGCATCGTGACCCGTAAGGAGTACAAAATAAGGACACGCTTGAGATTACTTGGAGCGAACCTCTCTCTGAAGTGTAGTTAGCCGTTCTGAAATTTGCTCATCGGTTAGAGCTCGTGAAAGTGCGCCCAGCTCTGCACAAAGTCTCGCTTGCATTAGTTTCTGCGTGCTATGAATTTTTAAAGGAACGACGTTATTCCTATCCGCGAGCAACGGTTACTTCTGCGTAATGTCGTCCACTTGCCCCTGAGGGTCACTCAAAGGCGAGAAAGCACAATATGATGGGGATATTAGCTAGGATATGGACACCAAACTACCTTTTTCTAAAGTATGCGTTCGTTGACGTTCACGTTCCAATTCGCTCTGCAAAGCTTTGTATTGCGCTTCCTCGACGGCAAGTTCCTGTCGGTTTGAAACTCCGAGGCTCAGCATCGAGGACACGCTTTCAGCCTAACCTGCAGAGTTAGTTTGTTAACAAGTATACAGACCTGAGCAGATAGTACAGGGAGATCTTCCTGCTTTGCGAAATAAATCTTCTGCTTACCTTCGACCTGGAAAGAAGTAGGAAAGGACTTAGGCTGCGGTCCACCGAAACGGACAAAGCTCGTGAGATTCAATACCTTTGCTGTAATGTAACCAGTTTCAGAAAGGGAATCGAGAACCCGTTGGACAGTAGGTTTCTTGATACCGTACTTTTGGTGATGATCTGTCACAATCTGCAGACCCGCTACAATATTAGGGTGAACGGGGACGAGTGTTGATCATACACTCAGGAATAGTTCCTGTTCAATGCGTGGAAGCCAACGCTGTTTTGCGTGGTTACGCTGCCTATAGGTCCAAGAATCATAACTTTCGTGCCAGTCCAAAGTGAAAATTTCCTGAGTGGCGACCGTCCAAACGTTTTGTTGGCATACCTGGACGTTGTATGGTCGATTTGTCTCTTTCAGAAAAGTCAGTATTGTTTCCGCTGATCAATCCCCACAACCAATACGTCAACAAAGACGAATGCAGTCAATGTTGAAAAACTTTTAAACGCTTATACCTTCTGCTGATAACGAAACCATCACTCCCGGCGTGTACACCCCTCGCAACCCTCTGTGGTGTATATGTGATATAATATGAATTGCACTTCCCCCTCGCCTGCCTGGATTTTAGCTGATCAGCTGCGATGCTTCCACGCCAGTTCACGTGTTTCAGTTTCGAGTTTGAGTTCCCTCCCTCCGCTCGCCTGTGCTGTCCTCTCGCCTGCGCCTGTAGACTCTATACTCTAATGTTTAACTATCATTGGTTAACTATGACTAACTTTGACTATCTGTCATATTTGATATCAAATTATAACAGGGGTGTCAGCGGGGGTCTGTAAGGGCCGCCAGGGGGTCTGAAAATCAGTTTTGGCCGTTTTAATCGGCCGTGGAGGCCCCCCTATCGTGACCCCCCTAATTTTTGTGTGCATTCAGGGTTTAGGGTTTAGGTTTGGCAGAATTATGTCAGAATTATGTCAGAATTACGTCAGAATGTGTCATAGTGGCGGCTACGCCGCCGCCGGTGCCGCGGTGACTGTGGAATTTGAATATGTCTTATGTGTTAAATATGGGCGTGCTATAAGAAACGGCGCGGCCTTAAATTACTATATTTATATATACATATATTTTTTTCATTTAATAAAATTTAAAAAGGGAGGTGGGAGGTGGGAGGTTGCCGTTTTCAGAAAGTATTTTAGAAATTAAATAAATAATCTAATATATTTCATTTTCATTATAAAAAAGTTTTCAAACAGTAGCACCTCCCACCACCCAACCTCCCCTTTTTTTAAAAAAATAGATTTAATGAAAATGAAAAAATAAATTCGATAAAAATGAAAAGTAAATTCAATAAAAATGAAAAATAAATTCAAAAAATGAAAAATAAATTCAATAAAAATGAAAAATTAATATTAAAAATAATCGGTGTGCGGAATGGCGTAGTCTATTAATATATCTATCATTTTTTAACAAAAAAAAAGTAGAAAAGGGAGGTGGGAGGTGGAGGTTGGGTAATTTCAAAAAGTATTTTAGAATTCACATAAATATATCATTACATTATATTGTCATATGAAAAACTTTTCCGAAAAGTAGCACCGCCCACCGCCCAACCTCCCTTTTTATGAAAAATGGGAAAGTAAGAAGATGTAAGAAGATGTAAGAAGATGTAAGTAAATGATAAGTAAATCACGCACTAATGATTTGTTTTGACCACGCAGCATATTCACCGTCATTTTACGCACATTAAAAAACCCCACTTAAAGAACTTGATAGTGAGATATATAAGAAAAATGACTACATATCTCGATTTATTGCCTATTCATATTCAACAACTGATATTTAATAAAGTATACGAATTGGAACTTGAAGAGCATAAGAAAGTGTTTGTAAATGTATTGCAAGAGCTTACTATGAGTATCGATGCACATTCATTCAACTATGAAGGCAATGAAGAACATCTATTTGAATGTAGTATTTGTGAATCGAAAATGAAAATGTGGACAATTAAGCGTATTATTAATCTAAATGGCAAATGGTGTTGGTGTTGTAGAAAAGCAATTTGTGAAAAATGTTATGCCAACAATGAATATCTTTCATTCAAATGTTCGAATCTATGCGAAGAATGTTATGAATGTGAAAAAAGTATGTATGATGTATCTAAACTTGGCCTTTACTACTATCATTTACACTTTCGACCGAAAGCAAACTGGTGGCAAGAAGAATATGGTGCAAAGCTTAATAGTGGTTTTGTAAAAGTATATAACTAATTTAAAGAATGCCGGTGTATTAGATAGTAACATATATGGATTTGAATATTACAAATACTAGATATACTTGTGCGAACTCAAAGTTCAAATTATATCAACAACGATATCAAAAGGATAATGCTTGCAAATGTCGCGAAAAAACTATGAAAAGTTATTAAAAAAATCACGAAGAAAATAAGCGCAAACAACGTGAACGATATCAAAAACGAAAATTATTGCAACAATCATACTCTCATTCTCAAGTAAAGTAATTGAAATCTGGCTTGACCCAAATTAATACTCCTTCACCAGCTCCGGCAACCTTAGATTCCATAGTTGTACCAATAATCGAATCGCCTGCACTAATCTGAGCACTAATGATTTCACCATTTACTATGCATTTCACGCGTTGCCCTTTGACGTACGTATTCTCAGAAGCATTTGCATTTCTACAAGTAGTGAACCCACGTCCTATCAATACGAAACACGATTGGCTTGCGGCACTGTCTTGAATACATACACCGATGGGTGTACAATTTTGGTTACTTTGAGAATACGAGTTATTAAACGGTTGGGCTCCATTCACGTTATTTATTCCATCATCATCAAACATAACAATAGTCGAAGCTGTAATCGTATCGGCGGTGTTATTTACAAATGTGAAAACATCCCCTGTAAACCTAAGCGGGTTTGCTGGAAGGGTGGTATGAGCGTACGCTTTCGTAATGAGTGTCAAAGGTACGCCTGTTAGTGTGAGTGAGTTGGTTGAACTTGGATAAGCGTAATTTAATGAATTGGATAGAATGATACCCGTTGCATCTAGGTCTCCACTAAGCTTTATGTTTGAACCGGTATTTCCTACAGCTAGGACCTGAGAAAGACTGCCGATGCTTCCATTATTAATAGCACCGGTTCGCACTTCGTTTGAGCTAGAATCGTAATACAATTGTAGACTTTCAGAACTGACATCAGGACTGGCCCTGATAGGTCTAATATAGCAACTACTTGCAACACCGGCATTTAATTCTACCCCGCTTGCATTCAAAACAATTGTATTATCTGTGTTCACCGTACTCTGGGTACTATTTTGTGCTGCCAAAGCACCTATGTTTATGGAACTTTCACCGGCTGTATATTCACCTGCATATTTTCCGATGTTCACTGCTGCATCCTTGCAGTTAACCTGACCGCAATCGTCGCCGATAGACACGACATAGTCACCACAATTACTATTGCACGAACCGGAACCAATTGCAATGGTATCATTACTTGTTGTATTGTTGATAGATAATGCATTGCGACCGATTGCTATAGAACGGTCTCCAATGTGGTCGGCGTTTGTGTATCCTTGAGTTTGCTCTCCGATGGACACTTTTCCGAAACCGGCAGAACCACTTTCAATTCTAAGATTATTTCCACTGAGTTTCTCTTGATTGACAATCATTGTACCGGTACCTGTGTATGAAACATCAACTACGTCGCTTGTAGCACCTCGGGTAGTCACATCTTGAAGTGTAGATGTATCAGGTTGGACGGGGAGATTTGTTAACGCTGACCCATCACCCACAAATGCAGAAGCACTAATACTATTTGTGGTCGTGCTACCTTGGTCAGTGACTGATTGTAGATTCTGATTAGCACCAGAAGGTACGTTTGTCAATAGTGAACCATCAACGCGATACTTACCTGCAGTCAACGTGATGTCTCCTGTATTAAGCACGAGTGGACCGTCGTTGATTAATACCCCACTGCCCAATGTTTCGATATTAATTGTGGTTTGGAGGCAGGTAATTTCATTGATTCCTGTTTCTCCAATTTTAACTCGTGTTTGTTCGACCGGGTCTAAAGATTTAATTTCGAAAGAGTTGTCAAGGTCATCGAGCCCCGCTGAAAATCGTGATTTGGAGACTGGGTTGTTTAATACAAAATCATTGAATTTTATCGAAGTGTGAACTTTCAGTGAGCCATCTGTCAATAAAGACATTTGTTCACGCTCGAGTGTTGGGTCTTGTGTGTCAATCCACTTAATATAATTTTGATACCGAATATCGCTACCGATGTGCATCGTTTGAAGTGGATTTTCAATCGAGCCTAGCGTTTGACATTCAACCGTATTGACTACCAATGGGTCACTTATACCTACGACAGGTGTTCCATCTTTAGTCAATGAGTTTACATCTAGATTTTTTATGAATGCGTCTTCTCCTAAACAAAATGCGGACATATCTATATATTATAAACCTAAGATTTTTTATATCGGGCTAAGTCTTTTTGTATTTCACAGTCCACTTATTACCACCCGGCGGATCTTCTTCTATATAAAACTGTCCAACGGCTGCGGCAGCTTCAAGCGGCATACTAGCTGGATTTACAAACAAACCTTGCCCTATATTCAGATTTTTTGCAATGGTGCAACTACCCTTGGTGCGTAAAGGATTGAGACTCGATGCTACGTATTTTCTATTCTCATTGGTGTCATCAGAATCATTCTCCGCTACAATTTTTTGACAAAACCAACGACCATCGACAGCTAATATAACATCATTATTGGCGTTTATACCGGCATCAGGATTTGCGATATTCGTATATTTTATAATATCTGATACTGGATTTGTTAATCCACCAGTACCAATAAGAATTGTAGCCGGAGACGGAAAATCTTGTGCTCGTAAAACAAGATTTCCTGAGAATGTGCAATCTTTATCTACACTTAAAACCCTTTAATAAGCACGCCATTTTCACCATTATTTGTTTCAATTGTTTCTTCATCGCCCTGAATCCACAAACTAGTTCCTCCGCCACCCGTAGGTGGTGGACCACCATTAAACGTCGTACATTGTAAGTTTTTGCAAATGAGGTCATCGCTAACAATCGATGTACTTCCAAGCGAAAAGGCCGACATCTATAATTATTATAATATACAAAATATATAATATATGCATTCATCAAACCATATTAGGAATTTGCTCCATTTCTCGTGTTCGAGGTATATTTGCTTGTTGCCGTTGCGAATTATTTGCAGGTATTGGCGTTTTTGACGAATCCACAAATTTGACGCCGTGTACATAAATTACGTTATCGTCAAATTCATCTTTACGAATTCCTTGCTTTTGGTAATCATAATTTGAATGCCAATGTCTATCTTCAAATGCTCGTTGCCTCTTTTTGTCTTTGTTGCGTGGAATGTAAAACCTGCGAGAAAGACAGATCCGCTGTCCGGCTAAGCTCGCTGAGAATCAAACTGATAATCACATAATCTCTATTCGTCGTCGCGTAGTATTGCCACAAATACTACGATTTTGGCCCTCAAAGTGGCCCACTTTAGGAGCACTTAATGGTCGATTGGCGATCGCGCACTTAGTGTTTTTTTAAGGCATAGGTTCGATTGAGAAACTGTGAATTGGGTGTGGGGGTTTGGGCGTGGCAAGTACCATCGCGCAAGCCCTTTATGGTGACACCCAAAGTGCATTGAATCAAGCCGGATTTCGACCTCGGGCGCAAATCATAGGGTTTTCAACTTTAGACGCATGCACACATGTCTTTCACTTATCTATGCGACAAGGGGTGAATATATCTTGCATATATGATACTAAAGTCTGAAATTTTTGTTTGTTTGATGATGTATGATGGATATTCTGGCAAGCGGCACGTATTTCCGTTAGTATTGTGGGAAATACTACGTGGATTTGCTCCCTCGACTCACGACACGTCTCACGAATCACGCCCGCACCCTTACCAAAATATGTCAAAGACCTTAAATGAAGTTATGATATCGGCATTTATGGCGTTCATGGTCCCACGATAGCGGCGATACACCTTATACACCTCATTTTCGAGTCCTACGATGTCGAATGACATCATGGCCATTATCACGAATATTGTAGGAGTCTACACCTTGACTTCTTCTCTTCTTTACGGTTTCGGACTTATACTATTCTACACTTATTAAACGACCGCACGAGGTATGCTTACGCTTGGTCAACTACAAGACTTCGGTTTCGTAAATCTATATAGTTATGCTTTTGCTATCAGTGCATGCTTTCAATACACAATATACAGCAGTTACGGCTCTTTACTTTTATGTTATACTTTTCAGTTCAGTTCATCTCCCCGAAACGGGTTACTCTTAGAGTTCTTATACATTCAGGAACTCTTTCCATAACTCAACTGTACTGAGTACTCCGTACAACAGTCTAGGCACCTCACATCAACATCATTCTGATCGGTCCTACTGTACTCCGTACTGAGTACTCCTGCGTTTTATACTTAGCCGTTTTTCTTGCTCTTGTGCTTGCCTCCTAGCACAACTCCCCCCCCCTTAGGGAAGGTCACGTCCACGCTGACCACGTCGGACCAGTAAAGTTTTTATACAGATCTTCTACTGTTGCTCTGAATGATTATACAGGTCTCAGCCGCCTGTTGTCTGGGATGACATTACACTTCCCAAGACACACCGCAATAAGGAGATCGACCTCTTAAGCACAAGGGTCGGCCTCTCACCGGTCTGCCATCTGCACTACCAGGCTCCCCCAAGGCTCAAGGTTTCACATCCATTACCACGCTCAAGGTTTTAAACCTCCCAACACGGTACACTTACAGGGGATGACAATAGGTTTGCCAATTACCTGACAGTTCTCGGGATGCCGGCCCGGAGGAAAGGTTTTAAACCTTCACCGCCTCCTCGGAGTGCTAGAGCTTTTACCCAGATCTCCAACTGCTGCCCGGTCGTGCCAGGTCCGGAGCCAATGCTCTCGTGAAATGGATTATACAGATTTCCACCTGTTGCCTGGTCGCGCCGAGGCTAGAGCCACTGCTCGCTTGGATAGATTACCCAGGTTCTCACCTGCCGCTTGGTCATACCAAGGCTTAGAGCCACTGCTCAAATGGATTATACAGATTTCCACCTGTTGCCTGGCTGTGCCGAGGCTAGAGCCACTGCTCTCTCGGATGGATTACCCAGGTTCTCACCTGCCGCCTGGTCTCGCCAAGGCTGGAGCCACCGCTCTTCCCGACGCTCCCCAACGCTCTCAATCGCTAAGACCACTCGCGTCAGATTCCCATCCGCCCTCAGGTATGATCGTCACCTCCGCTCGCACTCCCGCTAACGCTATCGGTTCCGGCTCAAACTCGGGCGGGTCACTCTCAACAACAGCTGACTGGACTAAAACGCTCATCTCGCTCAGATCCTCCCTGACAAGCAGTTCAGACAGGAACGCATGCACCTCTTCATGTAGGGTCAGGTTGTGGAAAAGCTGTTTTAACAGTGCTGACGGAATCCCATACAAATTCTCTCGCGCTCCCATGCCCTTCGCGAACACACCTCCGGCTCTCATCGCGCGCCCTCCTTGCGCTACTTTCTCGTGCCTACCGTGCTGCCGGAAGAACTCGCAAGGCGTATCGGAATCGCACACTCGCAAGGGTGTGCGCAACGGAACGTTGGTCCAGATGTGCGTGGGCTTCCTGTATGCGGTCCCGTATTTGCAGTACGTGACGAGGTGCGGAGCTGGTAGATTGCTCATGCAGCGACGCGTGTGCAACCCGTGGGGCTCTCTTCCCCTCGGGTTCTCAATGAAGTATGCTTCGGGCCTCAAGTACCGGATGATCTCCAATGTCCTACGAACTCGCCTGTCCGCAGCACGCAAATCTCGGATGCCTACCGTCTTCGCTTGGCTGTACTCTGTGCAAGGTGGGCTAGCCCAGACTACGTCGAAGTGTCCTGGTCTGAACTGTCGATAGTCCCATCGCATGATATCCTCGCAATGTGTGGGGCCCCACTTGGGCTGAATGTCTACAGCAACTACTTCGCTGTTGGGAAATTGCTTAGTGAACTGCCTCTCGACTGACCCGGTCCCACAAAACAATACAAGAATCTTAGACTGGCCGACTGGCTCCTTCTCAAGTGCTGCGGCTCCGTTGACTGGCGGCAGGGTGCTCTGAGCAGATACTCTCGCGAAAGTTCCTACCTCCTCATCAAACCTCTCCTCTGGCACCCATGGCATTGCTCCGTCTACCTTGAGCTCCTCCGATAGCGTGGTCCATACCGCTCCTGCGGACTCGTCGCGTCTCTTACGGACCCTAAGCTTCTCTCGCTCCACTCTCTTAGCCTCGATCCTCTCAAACTCCAACAACGCTCGGTTGGGAACACCGGGCCTGCCGGCTCCGTCCCACTCCAGATCCTCTCGGGTCTTCCACTCGTTCTCACTGCGGGGCATTCCTGTCCACTTGACCAGGTACTCTGTCCACCTCCTGCCCTGGCGCTGGCGCGTGCGCGAACGCTCCACCCTCTCGACGTGGGTTTCCTTGCGCCCGCTGACGTCCAACGGAGGAGGGGGAATCTCCTTAGCTCTCTCAACGAAGCGGCTGCCCGACTCTACTGGCGAAAGCCGGTCCACGGTAAACACATCGTGCACTTTCCACTGCTTAGGCGTCTGCAACCTATAGGCCGACGGTGCGCCTCTATCGCTCGCGGGAAGGGCCATCTGCCTGTCGCTGTGAAAGACTTCCAGCACCCGAAGGGGCCCAAGGCGCTTCTTAAGCAATTTCTTGTGCAACCCGCGGTCGCCCGGCTGGGTGAGGTGCGTGGCATCCACCCAAACCTCATCGCCTACTGCGTAACTCCTGGACCTGTGACGCGCGTCGTACTGGGCGATCTGTTGCTGCTGAGCTAAGAGCAGCTTCTCCCTAGCGAGCTGCAACTGGCGAACAAACTGGCGGGCTGTCTCGTGGGCTGTACCCTTTTTTACTGCTGCGCCCCTCCCCCCCTTAGCTCGGCCTCTCCGTGATGCAAGTGCTGCCTCCACGAAGAAGTCCAGCTGAGAGGCCGGAGCGTGACCATACGTCAGTTCAAAAGGGGTGAATCCCGTGACGGCGGAACGAGAGTCATTAATGGCGTACTCGACCGGGGTACACCATAAATCCCAATCGTGCTGGTTGGCGTCGACGTACGCGCGCAACATGCGTTCGACCGTGTGGTTTGTGTGCTCTGCCTGCCCATCACCTTGTGGGTGGTACGGCGTGGTAGAGGCAACCTGGACTCCCATCAACCGATGTAGCTCGAGATGCATCTCATCCCTGAAGCGGGAGTCCCGATCACAGACGATCTTCATGGGAGCGCCGTGCAAACGCCACACTTGGTCGAAATACATGCGCGCGATCTGTGCAGCTGAGCTGTCAGCGTAAAGCATGGGAACTACGTGCACCATCTTGGACAACTTGTCCGTGAAGGTAGCAAACGCGTCGTACCCTCGCTCTGTGCGGGGCAGCCCAGTGACGAAGTCGATACTAACCACTTGCCACAGTCTTACTGGGACTTGCAGGGGGTTAAGCTGACCGTCTGGATACCCGTTGCGTGGCCGGGTCTGTTGGCACACAACGCAGGATTTGCACCAGTCGGTGACATCCTTGCTCATGCGTGGCCACCAAAAGCGACGGGATACTCTGTCCAGTGTCTTATCCCTTCCTGTGTGCCCTGCTGCTGGGGACTCGTGTGCTTCGCGCATCACCAGCTCTCTGAGGGGGGAATCCTGAGCTAGCACTAGCTGATACCGCCCTTCTGCCACTCGCCATATCATGTCGTCTACCATGCGAAATGTGTCTGTCCTCTGATGTGGGGCTGCGATCAGTTCCTCCTTCAACGAGCTGAGGTACTGGCTGCGTTCGTATTCCGCTTGCAAGGCGCGGACGAACTCATCAGCCTTCAGTGGGCCTGATGCTGCCCTGGCCCTTGCTGCAACCCCTGTAGTGACTAAAGGCTCGTCGGGTTCTGCCTCACTGTCCTTTCGCGCAGGCGGCGCTCGGGGCTTTGCCCTGCTGGCTGCTGGGGCCCACACCAGAAGGACCGGCCAGCGCAGCGGGGGTCGACCTCCATCAGGGGACTCGAAGAGGTGGTTGGGACGACCTTTTTCGTCCTTCGTGTCAAAGACTTTGACCGGATGAAGCCCATACTTGGGGTGAATCAACCGCCTCCAGGGGGCGTCATAGTCTGGCAGAAGGAACATCGCCGAGGTGTTTTCCGGATCGGCGCGCCACTCAGCAAGGAAATGCCGAAGAATTCTTTCTATCAAGTCTGAATCCTTCGTGTAAGGGGGGTTGCACCAAACGTGTTTCCCGCGCCACTTTTCCTTCAAGCAATCGGTCCAATAGGTGTCAACCTGCCGGTTAACGCCCATGGAGTCGCAACACGCGTCAACGTCAAACACCCCGTACTGGGCTGCTATCTCCTCAAAGCGCTCCCTGATCAGCTTCCAGTCCTGGCGATCTACGACCTGGTCGTAGTGGGAGCTACTTTCTGGGGGCTTAACGGGCTCAGGTACCTTTCCGGCCGCCTTTGGATGACTCTGGGCCTCAGGGTGGGGGAACTTCGGGTGACTCTGGACTTCTGCTGTGGCCTGTTCCCTAGCTCGGTCTGCTCTGGTCATGACTGCTAGCGATTCGGCATCCCTCAAGGATTTCTCGCCTACTGCTAGGGTGGCAGCTGCGTCCAGCCAAAGGGCCGGCGACTCTACCCACGTGAGCCCATTCAGATGGGTGAGCTCACCAATGACCGGTGCTGGACTGGTGGGAGGGAAGGACTCGTCCTCGGAATCACTATACTCGAAGGTGGCGCCTAAGACAGATGTGGGATCCTCGTCCCCTTCGCATCTCTTGCCTTTCGGCTCAGAGTACTCGGGTCCATCAGATCCATCGGTGGTGCGATCCACTGCCCCGAGGACAGAGGTAGGATCCTCGTCCTCTTCGGACCCCTTGCCTGCCGGTGCGGAGTCTCTGGGCCCATCCGTGGCGCGATCCACAATCCCTTTTTCCTTCAACCCTTCTCTGGCTGACATTTCCTGATAGTCTGGTCGCCGGGACTGCGCGTCTGGTACTACTAAACAGCGCCCTGGCACGTGCTCCATCTGATGGACTCCTACCTCTACCAAGTCCTCGTACCAGCGAGCCTGACGTCGGCTGAGCTCCCTAGCTGGGGCGAAGAGCCACTGAAGGGGTTTATGGTCTCCCATGAGCTTAAATGATGTGAAAATCAGATAATGTCTCCAGGTGACCGTGGTGCAGTGATGGATGGCACAAAGCTCCCGTTCCCCAGCGTGATAGTTCTGCTCTGCGCTGGAGAACTGCCGGCTTTCAAAGGCCAAGGGCTGTAAGCCTCGTCCCTGATCCTGCATGAGTACACCCCCTAGTGCTACTCCACTGGCATCTGTCTGCACAAAGAAGGGTCTGGAACCGTCTGCTGCACCCTTTTGATCGGGTAGGGCCAAGGCTGGGGAGGAGATCAAGGCAGTTTTTAGCTGTTTAAATGCTGCCTTTTCATTCTCGCCCCAGGTCCAGTCCACGCCGGATTTGGTGAGGCGGGTCAACGGGTACGCGATATCTGCGAAGTTCTGGATGTACCTCCGGTAGAAGCCACACATGCCCAGAAACTGTCGCACGTGTGTGACAGTTTCTAGGTCTGGCCAATCGCGTACCGACGCAACCTTATCCTGCTGTGGACGACATCCATCCCGATCCACCACATGCCCTAGGAACCGGACTGATCGCTTGCACAATTTGACTTTCGACTTTTTGAGGTAGACTGAATTCTTTCGGCATGCCTCCAGGACCTGGCGGAGGTGGTCGAGGTGTACCTCATGGGCGCTCTTACCCGGAACCTCAGCCGAGAAAATCATGATGTCATCTACAAATACTCTGCAAAAGGGTAGGTGCCCGAGGTACTGTTGCATCATCCTTTGCCAGGTACTTGGGGAGTTTGACAATCCCATAGGCATGACCAACCACTCGTACGCTCCAAAGTGCGTAGTCATTGCGGTTTTCTCCACGTCCTCTGCTTTCATAGGGACCTGCCAAAATCCCCAAAGGGCATCCATCGTAGAGAAGACGGTAGCCCCTTGTAGATCATCTAAGAGACTCTGGACATCCGGGAGGGGGTACTTGTCCTTGACTGTGATCTCATTGATCTGTCTGTAGTCAATGACTAGACGCAACTCCTTGGGATTACTCGGCTTGGGGACCATCAGCACAGGGCAGCCCCACGGAGAGGCCGAGGGTCGTATGTACCCTTTGGCTAAGAGCTCATCTAGCTGTTGCCGGAGTTGCCGCAACTCCTCCTGCGACAGCTTGTACCCTCGCCGGTGCAAGGCGTTCCCATTCCAATCTGGCCTGAGCCGGACGCCGGACTTGAATTCCCTTGACTGGACTGATTCCGGCAGCTCTGTGCAAATGACATCTGCGAACTCCTTTTCCAGGTCCCTAAGCTGCTGCCAGATTTCCGGCGACACCGTCTCGTCTATCTCGTCCTCCGGCGGTTCCGGGGAGGCCTGAGCAGTCTGTGGGGCTGGCGGCGAGGTAGTACCTGGCGGGGCGGCCGGTACCGGCGGGTCTGTGGTCTGCGGAGCTGGCGGCGGGACTGGTGCCGAGGCTCGCGACTTCTGACTCTGAGGACTCGGGACAGTGGGGACTTTTGGTCCCGGTGGCTGCTCGGTGGAGGGGCCACTTTCAGCACCAGGCTGACCGACTGCTGCGACCTGGTCACGCCAACGCACTCGCTTACGCCGTGCTCGGGGTCGTCGCTCCGCGACCAGACCCCGGCCCTGCTGGAGCGCCGCGGCTGCCTGCGCGTGCCAGGTGGGTGGCTTCCCGGCCGCGTGATCCTCTATCGCCTGTCTACGCACCGCTGGCGGAAGCAACGCAAATGCTCCGTTCGCCTCCTGTTTGCTAGCGAAAAAGCTGAGAGGGTCAGGGTGATCCCCGGCCTCGTCGACCGTACTCGCAAATCCCTGTGGCCTAATATCCTCGACCACCGCCCCTACTCTCTGCAAATGACACGCTCCTTCCACGTCACTGTAGCCGGACTCGGAACTGTCCGAGACCAACCCTCCCGGCCCCTCAGACTCCTCAGCTCCGTCCGGCACCGTTGCGCTGGGACGCACGCTGACTTCACTATCCTCGGACCCGGAGGAGGGTTCTGACGCTAGGCCTGCTACAACATCGTTGGGGGAATCCTCGTCGTCGTCGGAGTCTCCCCCCCCCTTGTTGCAGGCCAACGCGCCAAAAGTCCCATCGGGGCCGAGGTAGACGACGAAAGCCTGCTCCTCTCTGTTTCGGAGGGTCCGCAGGTCCCGGCGAGCCCGACGTTGGCTCAAAAGGACTCCCTGTACCAGTGCCATTGCCGTGTCCTTGGACCGACTGGGGTCCGGTGACCCCGGCGAACAGCCGGTGATGACGACCTCTTCCCTGCCCTTGGTGAACCGGACCGAACCCCAGTTTTTATAATCCAGCGTAACCGGGGAAAGGTTCGCCAGCCAAGGACCCCCCAGGATGACGTCCACCTTGAGGTCGAGTGGCATTACCCGAAGCTCAACCTGCTGGCCGTAAGACCCCTTCGACGTCTCAGCAAGGAGCTTGGGCCTGATGCAGGAATTAGCATCATACGTGGTGCCGTCAGCCACTCGAACCCGCATGGCTTGCTCGTGGCGCACCGGCTTGACGCCGGAGAGCTTCTGCAGTGTACTCTTTGCGATGATATTGGTGGATGCTCCCGAATCCACTAACACCTTGACTCTGACGCCCGCAATCCAGGCCCAAAACAGCAACAACGTCGGTGTGCGACTGTGCCTGTCGAAACTCCTCGGGCGCGCTCCCATCGAGGACACCGCTGCCAGGGACTCACACCAGCTCGGACTGATATCGCCGTCCTGCATTATGCAGTCCAGGCGGGTGACTGACGTTTCTGCGTCGGAGTCACAGTCCGGGAGGCAGTAAGTACACGCGTCCGCTAGCAGGCCGATGGCGACTGCTTTCTGAACTGCGCTGCGCTCTGGGAAGTCTGGTGGGGACACCGCGACTTGGACTGACGCTGCAGCCAGTTTAGCCGCTATGTGCTTTCTGACTTGCTCGTCCCGGTGCATCAGCTCATTGTCTTGCTGAAGTTCCCTATTCTCCCTTTCCAACTCCTCCTTTACGAAGGCGTGGAAGTCCGCATGGCGTTCTGTTGAGGTAGAAGCCGGGTCCCTACCCTCCAACTCGTACCTGCGCTGCAATCGAGAGGTTCGAAGCGCCTTGTCTTCAGGAGTCAGCCATGGTCTGCGTTTCGGGCCCAAAGCCTGGCGAGCCCTGCTTCGGGTCAACCACGGCCGACTGGGCTTTGAAGTTCTCTCTGGTGGTGAGAGTTCTTCTCCCTCGGCAGGCTTGGGTTTGGCAACGCGAACAAACCGTCCGAACTCCTGATCCAAGATGGCTTTGCGTCGGCGATTGAACTCGCGCACCCTGACGAGCCGCTTCAAGCGCTTATCTAACTCTTCTCGATTCAACTGGGGCTTACTAGTCGTGGGTCCAAGCTTCTGTCTCATCCGCCTTTGCCCTGCCCTCCAAAGCGCAAGGGACTTGACCGGCCGGACCTCTGACTCTTCCAGCTTTAGATACCTTTCTAGCGCCCTGATGGCGGAACGCAGGCGAGCACTTGGCTGCTGGGCCTGAAAGGCTTTCCTAACTCTGGGGGGTAAACGCTGAGCTCTGAACTTCCAGTGCCCGCGAACTCTCGCAACATCCGACCCCTGGTTCTCCAGGTGCTGTTGGTAGACTGCCCGTGGCTCAACTGTGTGGCTCGACCGGTTTTTACCCCGGGTGTCCGCACCGGTGATCCAACAGAGCAGCTCCCACGGCTCCTCGGGACGCGGAACTGAGGCGGTTGCTGGGGTTCTGGCGGACTTCCAGAAGTTTGCCTGCTCTCTTTGGACGCGCTGCTCGACCTGTTCCCGCTCAGGAGGCTCTGGGCTTTCCGTGCGGGTGGCGGCTAGCATGTCTAAATTTTCCTGCTCATACCTCTCGACTCGACTCTGGCTCTTGAGGTGGCGCCTGGCGCTGCCACTAAGGTGTCTCCCACACCTTCTCCACCTATCATGCAGCACCTGCATCGCTGTGGACGCCGGCGCGGGGCCCTTTTGTCCCCCTGACCCCGCAGTGACGGGGCCCGCGCCCTTTACTGCGGGGAGGACGCCCCGGGCTGGGGAGCGTCCTCCTGGACAAAATCCAAACCGATGGCAGCCAAAGCTTCCTCCACCGACTCGTCCCCTATCAACGCCAGGGTGTCCTCCAGGAGGCACTTGGCCCACTCCTTCGGGCGCTGGCTCGCCTGCGGACAGTCGCGGGCATAATGGTCCATGCTCTTGCACAGACGGCAGCCCTCGTACTCTGGGGAGCCGAGTCGTTGCCCTGTGGGTGTCGGAGCGCCAGCGGATGTCGCCATGGCTAGCAGCTCCTCCGTGACATCTACGTGGGCCAGCAGCTGGACCGAGCGGCTCGTCTTATCCTGGCTCTGCCGCAACTCCCGCTCGGCCTCTATGGCCCAAGTCAGGAGTTCGTGGCGGCCTTTACTGGCCGTCCGGCTCAGAGTCAGGACCGAAGCGCCTTTCCTCTCGGCTATAAGGAAGACCTTCCTCCTTATCTCCGGTATCAATCCCGTAAGGAATATCTCCAGCAGCTCCTCTTCCGGCACCGGAGAGGTGAGCTCGTGGGCAGCCAGCATGCTCACGATGTCGTGAGCAAGGTGCACCCCGTCCCAGAACTCGCGGACCGTGCGAGTCTGTCTGTCCTGACTTTGACGCACGCGACGCAGGAACGGACCGATCGACGCCATTTCCCCCTTGTCGGGCATCACCAGCTGCGCCAAGGGAACCACTATGACGTCCAGGGTGAGGTTCTTACCTTCCCGAGCCTCCGTCAACACCGAAGAAAGCTCGCGGTACTCGGAGCTGAGTTTGCCGAAGCAGTGTCTGGCCACTTCTGACAGCAGGGAGTGGTCCGACAACACCTTCTCCTCACCCCCGCTCTCTAGTGGTCCCAGACGCGCCATCTCCATGGCGTAGCGCACCGGCTCCAGTTCCCGAACCTCCCTGACCTGCCGAACAAATCGGAGGAGCCGACCAAAGACGTGGGACGACCCCTCCACCTCTGTGTGGTATTTGTCCACTGCCTTCTCCATGGCTCTGGTGGCCTCCTTGAGAGCGTGCTGCTCGTCCTTACGACTGTAATGGCTCCGGGGCTCCCTGTAACGAGAGGAGGACGAGAAGGTGAACTGGCTGTCACCATCCCCGTCTTCGCCATCGCCGCCAGGGTCCTCGTCCGGACTCCCCGGGCCTCCCGGCCCTCCAGGGTCACCGCTCCCCGAGCCACCAGGACCACCATGACTGCCGGCACCGGGCATCTCCGAAAGCTCGTTTGGCTCCGAGTGCTCCAGTTGAGGGACCATCCCCCCCCCGTCTCCCGGTGTGTCTGCCGCCTTAGGAATCGGAGGTGGCATCACAGCCGGAAAGTGGTCGAAAGCACCGGGCCACACGTCCGCGGCGCAAAACCCACACACCGGCAGGTACACCTTTTTCATGAACGCCACCACACTTCTCTTAGCGCTTGCCTGACACGCCCACATACGCACCGGGCTCTCCTCGTGCCCGCACCCACATCGAGCGCAGCTCTCTGCGACGGACGCCAAGGCCGTCGTGAGACTGTGAATCACCTGGGCCCCGAGGACCCTGTTCTCGTCCGAGAACTTTGCCTTCAGGCACTGCCTGATCTGGTTGGAAGGGTGTAAGCACCCGGCGACCTGACCAAGGGCGCGATACCTACGAGCAGCGTCGTAAAACAGGCGCTGGGCGTCGATCCCCGAGTTGGCATACCCGACCACGTGTTTCCGGAGGGCGTCGCAGACCCGTATAGGAAGGGAAATAAAGTCCCATGAGTGCGGTGGAGACGCTGTCACGTCCGCGCGCGACTCCTCCGGAGGGCTTTGAACGTCCCGGTTTTCGACGTCACAGGTGACGACGGAAGTCGGCTCTACCAGCTCATGTCCCTCTCGGGAGATGGGCGTCTCCTGAACCGGACTCGACGCTGCCGCTGAGGGCCCCCGAGCGTCTGACTCCACGGGCCCTGGGGGCGAGGCCTGAACCAGGGCGAGCCTTTGGACTTGTGACTCTATGACCGCCTGCAGCCTCTCCTCCAGCTGGGCCTCAGCTGCCGCTCGCCGCTCCTCGGCGGCTACCTGCTGAGCGACGCTCTCGTCGACAGCCAACTGCCGGGCAGTCTCCCGGGCTTCTGCGGCCAGCCGGTCTGCAGCCCAGCGCTCTTCGACAGCGCGTCGCTCGGAGACCCTGCGTTCCTCGGCAGCGCGCTGATCGGAGATCCTGCGCTCCTCGGCAGCTCTTTGACTCTCTTGGAGTTGCCGAGACAGCTGTTCCAGGCGAGCCTCGGCAGCTGCCTCCCGAGCTTGCGACTCCTTCTGCCAGGCTTCCTTCAGCTCTTGCAGGTCCTGACTGTTCCTGCTCGAAGTGGACTCCGGGGACGACGACGTGTTCCCTGAGGAAGTCGGACCGGGGTGCGGGGCCGATGGTGCTCGACTGGGCTTCCGGGTGCGAGGCACCGGGCGACTGGGGCCGCTCGGCTTAGGCGCCTGAGTCCTGGGCCTCGGACGTTCCGCGGGATGCTCTTCCTCCGATGAGGACGAGAGGGGAGCAAACCGGTTCGACCAGTTCCCACCGGGGGCTGCGGAACTCGGAGGTGCTGCACCTGACTTCCTAAGACCCCTGTGTGACTTCCGGGTGCGGCCGCTCATTCTGACGGCCGCGACGACCGCTCTCCTTACCTCCTGGAGGTCCGCCCCTTGGCGTACCAGCTCCCCTGGTCTGCCGGCGTTGATGGCAAAGACAGAGAATCTACACCTCCCAAGGGAGTTGTGAGGGTCCTCGCGCTTTTGCTGCATCAACACCCTGGACTCGGAGACTGACTGCTGGTGGATCTCCAGGCGATAAGCGCCGTCCTCGGAGAGCCCATAGTCCTTGAGCTGGAACCACATTAGCCCTGACAGCGGGTGGTCTTTCCCCAGGCGCTTTAGGCCTCGACGGATGTCCTGCCACATAGACTCCTGGTCGGAATCCGAGCAAGAGCTGACACCGGATGAGGTTCCCGCCTTCCTTACTGGACGGCGGGCACTCGTTCCCTGGGACGAGTCCGAGCTGACTGGGGTCGTCCTGGGGAGCCGGCGCCACTCGCGAAGACACCTCCTGCCCATCTGGGTCATCCGGTGTCTCCGGGCTCCAACCCACCAGGTGCTCCTCTCCTTGGCGAGCATCGTCTGCTGGTGCCATGCCATGAAGACAGCTCCAGCTTGACGTCTGCCTCTGCGCCACAGACCCTGTGTCTGGACGACATGCTGGCGCCATGCTGCGAAAGCGGACTCGACCCGGCGCCGACTGCCTTTGTCAAACAGGCCCTGAAGTTGGGCGACCTGTTGGGTGACGTCATTCCACGCTTGGAATGCCAGGCGCCGGAGCTCGCGCTGATGCGCTGACTGGTCCGTCCTGGCCCTCCATGCGACCCACGCAAGCCGCGCTGTTGCGCGCTGACGAGATGGCAGGGAGACTCTCGCACGTCGTTGCGCTGAATTCAGCGCCCAGGTGCTCCATTGACGGAGGGCCAATGCGAGCATGGATTGACGTCGCTCTCCTCGCCAAGCCGGATTGGGCTGGATGCGAGACTCGCGCCCCCGTGACTGGACGACGTCTAGCTGCTCTGGGCGCCGGACATCATCAGACTCCCCTTCTGCCGGGGGACTCCAGTCACTGGCTCGGTAAACCTCAAAGCGCCCTGGGGCACTGATGAGATTCCCTTGCTCGCTCCCCACGAGGGAAGAGAGGGAGGATGCTGCCGGTCCCGACGTCGGTTCCTGACGGACGACCCTACTACTCGCACTCCTGCTGGACGCAGGGAGTGGGGAGAAGGGAGCTGCCGAGGGGTTCAACCCCTTAGCAGAGCGGTCCGAGTCCGACCCGGAGCCGGCGCCTGCCGCCGGCGGTGCCGGAGCCTCGGGCGACGCACGCTTCCGGCGCGCCGGCTGCCGTAGCGCCGAGCTCAATGCGAGCTCGGACACTGGCTCAGCTCCACTGACCCTCGCTGGTGAAGGGGCTTTTGGTGGCGAGGCCCTGGGGGGCCCACCAGACAACCCTGGAGGGGCTCTCAGGGGCGTGCGCGCCGGTGTAACCTCGAGGGCCTCACCGCCGTATTGGCGCGCAAGCGCGCGCCGCACTCCCCCCCCCTCTCACGGGAGCGCCAATCCCGGCTGTCTGACCCGCCAGCTGCGCCCCAGAACTCCCCAGAGCCTGGGCCAACCGACAGGCCCGCAGCGCGAGACCCCGACCGACCGGACCCCACGGCTGAGCCGGGGGCGGCGCCGGCCCGACCCCCCCCACGCCGGCCCGACCGACCGAGGCATTCCTCTTCATCTGAATACATGGGCATAGTATGCGTGCTATGCGTGAGACCCAATTTAGCTAAAGCCGAAAGTGTACACGACACACGTGGCAACTAGAACCCGCCGATCTAGAAATTTACCACTTGCGCCCGAGCACAAGTGGCTACACCGGCCGAGGCGCGGAGATTTCCGGAAAGGAAGATCCTAGAAAGCTAAAGCCCCATGGGGGACATCAAACGTTGCACGCTCGCAATTTAACCAATCGAAAAGCGGTTGGTGTGGCAACTAGCACCCGATCCCAGGAATACGCCACTTGCGCGCGAGCACAAGTAAGCACACCGGCCGAAGCGCGGAGATTCCCGAATAGGGGGGACTAGAAGGCCAAATTAAAGGTAGGGGAAATCCCGAACCAACCCCGAATTTCAGCAAAGGCTTACGCAAAATTGAAAAATTTGCGCAGCGCTTCCGCCGCGAAGGGTCGGAATTGCCGAAAAACGGAGGCGATTTGGTTTCCCCGCACCTGCGAGCCCAAAAGCACGGATATGCGTGCTATGCGTGTATGCGTGCTAGGACTAAGGCAACGCTCGCACCTTAAAAGATTGTCGTCGAGCTAGATTTCTCCACACCGACGCGGCTCCAAGCAACCTGGAACCATCAATCCCACACACCACCGCGCAACAAGAACGAGAGCACAGGCATTCTCGATTTCGTAGTGCAAGTACTCGCTAACTAATCGCACAAGGCGGGGCGGGTTGATCAGAATTTGCGCAAGAAAGACAAGGAAGCAACGTGAAAACACGAACTAATTACCATTTTGTAGGAGTCTACACCTTGACTTCTTCTCTTCTTTACGGTTTCGGACTTATACTATTCTACACTTATTAAACGACCGCACGAGGTATGCTTACGCTTGGTCAACTACAAGACTTCGGTTTCGTAAATCTATATAGTTATGCTTTTGCTATCAGTGCATGCTTTCAATACACAATATACAGCAGTTACGGCTCTTTACTTTTATGTTATACTTTTCAGTTCAGTTCATCTCCCCGAAACGGGTTACTCTTAGAGTTCTTATACATTCAGGAACTCTTTCCATAACTCAACTGTACTGAGTACTCCGTACAACAGTCTAGGCACCTCACATCAACATCATTCTGATCGGTCCTACTGTACTCCGTACTGAGTACTCCTGCGTTTTATACTTAGCCGTTTTTCTTGCTCTTGTGCTTGCCTCCTAGCACAAATATCCACACGGGCAGTTTTTTGAAGGCATAGGCTTGCGTATAGTGTCGTAAAACACCACATACCCCTTGAAAGTGCGATATTCAAATTTTCGGTCCTCCGAAGACACTTTCGTCGAGATATGACGAGCTGTTTAGAGCATTTGTGATAATAATGGACGCCGTGGAATGCTCAGAATATCCTGAAATGCTAGTATTTCCCACAATACTAGCTTTGAGACACACACACGCATACAATGTGCGTATTCTTTTGCACAATATCTTGGGTTTTCACCTCAAAATATCATATTGAAGCATGGTCGTGCAATATAGGGCGATAGGATGTCCACTGGGATCATTCCTAGCATGCTACTTGTGTAGACGTACGTGTACGCTGTCTGCCAGGTCCTGGCACCTTCTCAACACTCAACCATGCACCTCAAATCTCACAAAATGCCCGGTGGGTAGTTCTCGTAGTCCGAAATAGCATATTGAATCATATTCGTGCGATATAGGACGCTAGGGTACCCATTGGAATGGTTCCTAGCATGCTACTTGTGTATAACCGTACTAGTACGTTGTCTGCCAGGTTCTGGCACCTTTTCAACACTCAACCATGCACCTCGAATATCGCAAAATACCCAATGGGTGCTTCTTGTAGTCCGAAATAGCATATTGAATCATGTTCGTGCGATATAGGACGCTAGGGTGCCCATTCGGGCGATTCCTAGCATGTTACTTGTGTACACGTATTGGTACGCTGTCTGCCAGGTTCTGGCACCTTCTCGACACTCAACCATGCACCTCAAATCTCACAAAATGTCCGGTTGTTAGTTCTCGTAGTCCGAAATATCATATTGAATCATGTTCATGCGATATAGGACGCTAGGGTGCCCGTTGGGGTGATTACTAGCACGCTACTTGTAGAACCTACTACTCGACAAATATACGAGAAAACTAGTACTCACCCAACGTCCATCGAGCGGCGCGCGCGACATCGAGATCGATCGATATCGATGAACCAGATTTTTTCTGATGATTATTAGGTCATATTTAACAACCTAAGATATATAAATCCAAACATTTATACATTTTCGTATTTTTTATTAGGCGATTTTCTCCAAGTATTGTGGGAAATACTCCAAGGCCCCGTAGTATTTCCACAAATACTTACGACGAATAGAGAATAAACAGTGTCTGGCCGAGGCTTTATGCTCTCGGAAACCCAGACAGTGAAACAAGACTGTACTACTGTACAGTACAGTGCTAGAATGTCACGGACACGATACGGAAGCAGGGTCAGGCTAGGGGCTAGTCAGAGCCCACAATAACTAAGTCTAAACCCGAAGTCCAGCAGCATTTCTTCAAATCCCACTTTAGTTCATTGTCATCCATATGATGAAAATATTCTTGAGACTTTTGATACGCCATTTTCTTAATGTCTTCGTCATCATTCATCCACAACCCTTTCTCCTTGCAGTATATGTAAAGACCGCTTTCGGTCATTAACACATTGTCATCATTCATTTCCAAAAACACCTTGGCAAATCGTTTCCCGCCAAACCGATCATCGTGTTTCACGTGCAAAGCTATATGGTCCGGTACATACTTCTTCAAGGCGATATGAAACTCTTTGTCTCCTTCTTTCAATTTCAAATGCTCTTGTTTAATTTTCACATTAAAATCCAAGACGCGTTTTATCTCATTCATCATTATAATGTCAAAATCATTGTTGGTATTATTTTGTCTTTCAAAGTAAATCGCATCAAATTTGGTGGCTCTTACGATTTGATTGTTAGTTTGCAAGACATTAAACATCACCAAGTTCATCTTCTTCTCAATTTCTTGAATGTAAAGGGAAAGTGCACCAAACTCGGGATTGCTCTTCTTCTCTTTCCCTTTTTGTGATTCAATGTGTGCCTTTTGTGCTATATGATAATTTGGGAAGTGATTTTCGGCGTTGACCGCCACATACTTCATCAATGTCATATATTCCTTGATGAATGGCAAAGGTGACTTTGATTCTTGTTTGTATTTTGCTACCCAAGTTTCAAATGTCCCACCAAAGGTTACGATTATCATAAGGTCTTTTGCCTCCTTTTGTGTGACGTTGTATTCCTTCTCAATCTTTTTCAATTGTGAGTCCCTATGAGCGATGTATGCCTCGAGAGGTATCAATTTCGTTTCACATCTCTTAGGTATTTTTGACACAATTGATACAAAATTGTCGGAGCACAATTTTCAATATCACATTCGTTTATATTGTTGTTCAACACGTGTCTCAATATCTTTTTATTCGATTGTTGAAATGAGTAGCTTCCCAATTTCTTTGTGTGCTCATACATACGACCATAGCCATATTTCTTTGTTTTAAATGTGTGTTCTTTGGCACCCATTTTCAACATTAGTTTACATCTATCAATGTCATTCTTTGATACCAAATCATTCTCCTTGTCAATATTTGAAATAGTCTTCAAAATAGTATCATCATAGTAAAATTCTTGAATCACTTGTGGTGCTTTGAAATCATAAGTAATGTGTTTATCCATATTGTGCTTTTCTACTTTACTATCATCTTGTTCTTTAAGTGGATTTTTTATTGGTAGTTTGCACATCTTATTATTATAAATATTCATTTTCTTAAATTGTTTTATCTTACTATCACATCGCAAAAAAAGGGAGGTTGGGCGGTGGGAGGTCTTAGTTTTTGAAAACTTTTTTATATGTGTATACAATGACTGATTGTAGATGATATCTATAGAATACTTTCTGAAAAAGCCAACCTCCCACCTCCCACCTCCCTTTTTTCTTTATGAATAATTCAGACCTAACAATGATTTCTTGGCTAGTAAGTACAATTTGTCACGTTCACTCATCACTTCATCATCTTTAGAATCATTTTTAGAATTATTCCCTTTCTTCTTTCTTTTTACAATAACTTCTTCTTGTTCCGATTCACTTGACTCTTCAACATATACAATTTTCTTTTTTGGTTTTGTCTTCTTTGGCTTTGACTTAGTTAACTTTATTTCATTTTTGACATCATTGTCACTATTATCTTTGGACTCTTCGATGTCTTCAGACGTGATAGGCTCTTCTTTTGTGACGGCTTTTGAAATGATTTGTTGCGCTTTCTCGTGCTTTTCTCTTTCTTCTATTTGGCTTGCCAATTTGATGTCGGCCTTTTGTTTACTCTTCTCCCGTCTAATGGCTAACGCTTTCTCACGGGCCTTTGCCAAAATCTCCTTATGCTCATCGGACAATGGTTCACCTTTCTTGGGCATTCTATATAGTAATCAAAAGAAAATAAAACAAATGAAATTTACTTATCATTTCTTATATTGTGATACCACCTAAACTAGATTGTATAGGATGTTGCAAATTCTTAATTTGAGGATGATATAACGGTCTATAGAAAACTACCGATTGCGCGTTTATTGGCGTCTTATTTGTAATAAGATATGACTTATAACCTACGCCATCGGGATATGAACCACGTGAGCTTCTCTCGGCATACCTACTTACCGAGCGACAAGGTTCAATCATTGTGGAGGCTGGTCGCTGAGTATTCATCAACATTGGATTCATAGGACCAACATTTCCTCTATACTTTGAAAATTGCTCTAACTTGTTTCCTCCGATGATGGGTTCATTAGTGATGTATTGTGGACCTTGAGGACCGGTTTGTATTTTCATTTGATTTCGAAAACCTTTAATGCGTAAAGACATTTCTTTTATATTATAATAAATGATATAAATGTAATCATCAATGGCATCCTTCCACACGAAAACATTTACCAAATATGATGATTATGCGACACCAAAATCTGCCTTTGAGCACATTCAAGCATTGGTTCCAAAAGGTAAAATAATTTATGAACCTTTTTACGTAGATGGGATAGCATCACAATATCTCAATGAACTTGGTTTTGATGATGTTATACACGACTCACAATTGGATTTCTTTGTTCATAGTAAAGATTTGCAGTTTGATCTCATTCTTTCGAATATCCCATATTCTCAAAAGAAAGAAGTTCTCACTCACTTGAAGAAATTGAACAAGCCGTTTATGTTGCTTTGCCCTATATCTATGCTGAACACAAACTACTTAAGGGAATTGTTCGGCAATGATATTCAAATAATTATACCAAAAAAGCGAATTCAATTCTACAAAATTGTGAATAATGAAAGAACATTTCCGGGTAGATGCAATTTTGAAACGGCGTGGTTTTGTTATGGAATACATTTACCTCGTGACATCAATTTCTTGTCTTAACCCCGTAAGAATAAAAAGGGAGGTTGGGCGGTGGGAGGTGTTACTTTTTGAAAACTTTTCTCTAATGAAGATAAAATATATTATATCATTTCTTTGATTTCTAAAATACTTTTTGAAAAAGCCAACCTCCCACCTCCCTTTTTGTAAAAATATTTTCCACTTAAAGAGTTGTCTTACATAAGGTAGAAAAAACAACAGTGGCTTCTTCTACTACTTTCAAAGATCTTCCTCTTGCTATTCAAGAAAAGATTTTCGATATGAAAGAGCAACTTGAAATGGAGGAGTTTTTACAAAAGATGAAGGAAAAAAGAATGGAAGAGGTTAAAGCGATGGGCGAATCGCACCAAATTTTTGCCGATTCAAAGCCCGATACTAAAGACATTAAATGTGAATGTTGTGGATGTGTTGAAGACATCTCCGATTACTTTTGTCAAGATGATGATGGTGATGATAATGATGACGATGATGACTACGATGAAGAATATGATGAAAACGAGTTTGATTATTGTGAAGCTATAGATGGGTTAGGGTGGGGTGAATGTTTAGGTTGTGAAAAACTCCTTTGTACCGATTGTAAACAAATAAATACGTCGATGAGTTGTTATTGTGAAGAATGTTTTCAAGAGGATTGATGAGCATCATTATTATTATTCTTATCACTACTTGGAACTATTAATTCATTAAAACATTTTCTATATTTCTTATTTGCATCTTTGGGATTTAAATCAACAAGCAAAAAACAATATTTATCTTTGGTAGCATAATCATAAACCTGCATAAATTCATCATAATCTATTTCACCACTTACACTTTTGTATACATTCTCCATCTCTTTCTCGTCGTATATCTTAAAGAGGCATAAGGCCGTGGCATTGTTTCTCACGGCTCTTGGAAGCCCATATTGTGCACTTGAAAAGTTTTGGACACATATCAATAAACTCAGTCCCAATGCCCCTCCTAAGTCTTTTGAAAACATACCACAATGCCTATGTCTTACACACAGATTTATAAACTTTCTATTACCGAACAATCGAGTGCTTTGAGCATCATCTACAAAACAAATAATTCTAGGTTGATGTTTGTATTTATACGTCGGTGGTTGATAATTGTTTGAAGCAAATTTCAATAAATACTCGGGTGGTATTTCAAGTATACTAATGGAATCACTATGTATCATCTTCATCACTTGCTTGTAGATTTCCAATTCTTTTAAATAATTTTCATACTCTTCAGCTTCCTTGTCCATTATGTTTAATATGTTGTCTATAGTCTTGGGCTCGTCAGGGTCAAAGACATCTTCATCATCTATCTCCAAGTCTTCCATCAGAGCCTTGTTCGATGCGAAGGTCGAGCTTACACATAATATACGGTCGCAATTGTCATCTTGCTTGAGCATCCTTAAGTAATTGCAAGCGCTCGTAGATTTGGCTGAGCCACGCCTACCTACCAATAGAATATTGAACGGCATCTTCAATAGGTTCTCACCCGTCTCATATTGAAAGGCTGAGGCTTTAGGTGACTGAATTTTAAGTCTTGCATCATTTAACTTAATCGTCTTCATATTATTCTATATAATATTTTTACCAAAAAAAAAAGGGAGGTGGGAGGTGGGAGGTTGGCTTTTTTGAAAAGTATTTTAGAAATCACAAAAATATATTATATTATTTTATCTTCATTAGAGAAAAGTTTTCAAAAACTAAGACCTCCCACCGCCCAACCTCCCTTTTTTTGCGGAACGGAATATTTGGAAATTTATCATTAGTATTATAAGATGAATTGTATCAAAGATATACCCGAAACTTGCTATACCGACCGCCAAAAAGAATTGATGTGTAATTACTTCAAACACTATAAGGAATTGCACCCACACATTCCAGATTCCATTCTAGTGTACACAATCAAAGGCTATATGCTCAATCCCACGAAATTTGACGAGTGGTATCAACACAAATCGATACCCAATGCACGACCACGTGAGTCACAAGAAGATTATTACAAATATGCGCAAATGAATGAGAACGAGCTCAAGACTTATGTTAAAAATAATGTACACATATAATAATATATATTACTAATGAATGTCACAAGATTTTCAAAAATGTTATTTTTCAATAGTGAACAGAATAGCCTACTGGATTCACGTTTAGGGACTCCTCACGAGTCTGGGATTACGAGGCGAGTGCAAACCGAAGGGTGAGCAACCAACCCTCGAAGGTCGAGGCGGCTTGCCGACGAAGAAGAAAATTCGGTAAGTACTACACAATTAATGTTTCATATTCGTAAAAATATTTCTCGTTTTGTGGTCGTGGTAAGTATTAGATCAATTTTAATTTTGTATCGGCAAAAGACGTTTGTGCGTTTCCGGTCGGTCGCGAGTAACCGTGAAAAAGAAAAAAAAATGTAACATACTCCTACCGGAGACGTGATATTATTAGGTGCTCAGCGGTCAAGCCTGCCCCTCTGCCCTAACTGCTATTACCCAGTCCAGTGCACTAGAGAGTTTAGCCCTTGGATTCTGCTAGGTGGTTTATGCCATGCTAACAGCATCTAGTCTGCAGCCATGCCTCATAACGGGAGGCTGCAGGATGAGGGCCTACGCCGGCAGGTCAAAGATGTCGTTAGTGCGGTCCGATGTGGCTCGGTGCGAATGCCGAGTTTGTGGCTCAGTACTTGGGTGAGGAGTAGTAACGTCGGGTGTGATGAGGCCGGTCGCTGCAGAGTTCGGCTGCTGGCGCATCACAATCGCCCGACGGTTTTCATTGTGGGTTCCGCGTTTACGCGGACCCGCTCTAGGAAGCTCCGCAATTGTGCGGAGCATCCGAGGCCGAGAGGCTTGTATCAATACGCGGTGCGCAAGCTTAGCTTGAACATCGGGGCGGAAACCGATCGGACTTTGTCCTTGACCTCCAGGTCTTGGACGGTCCGACCCGGTCCGCATTGAAGCCCGGCGCGTGGGAAGCCGCTAGTTAGCCGTGCATGAAGCGCGACTATCCTTGCATCGCTTCCGGATCATGCGTCCGAGCTAGGAGGACCTACAGAAGGGCCTTGAGAAAAGGGACTCAGCGCCGGGGCTCTCCTACCCGGAGACCCATGGGGCGGTCCGGAAAAGTCCTATTAAGGTAATCCACGTCGGCTCGGGAGGGCTTTTGACGTTTAGGAGTGTTCGGGCCTTTGTACCTAGTACCTAGACCCGGACGACCTTGAAAGGCAGCTACCTGGTTGATCCTGCCAGTAGTCATATGCCAAAGGGTCAGGGCGCGGAGTCGGGTTGGTTCACGTCTAAGTGAAAGCGAACCGGCTTTAAGTTCTGATGCTAAAGCTGAAGGTTGCTCCAGCTTTAGTACTGGCCCTAAGCCGTGAGGGGTGCTCTATCAGCAGAGCCGCGCCTTTAAAGCAAGGGTGCGGTTCAGCTTATGGGTAAAGCTAGGGAAAAGGCTTAGAGCAAATCGGCTTCCAGCCAATTGGCCTTAAGCCTAAGTGCTAAAGCGGGTATTCTATCCCGGAGCGGGCCTTAGCGCCCTGACCCTCTTAACATGCGGGTCAGAGGTGCGGGCCGGTGCGCTCCCGCCGATAAGAAACCAAAAACGCAACTACCTCGTCGGCGGCCTCGTGCTGACGTGGCATGCTGACGTGGCGACCTGCTGACGTGGCGATCTGCTGACGTGGACGGTAAAATATAATTATATCGTACCCTGCGGGCCACGGCTTCGGGGCGGGACTTAGCGCTCTAACTCTCCTACCCTGGTGGTTAGAAGTGCGGAACGGAGCGCTCCCGCGTAAGGGCTAATTCAAAGCCGATAGGCTTTAAGTCTTAATGCTAAAGCCGAATAGGCATTTAGCAAAACGGCTCTAAGTCCTAATGCTAAAGCGGAAGGTAGATTCGGCTTTAGTACTGGCCCTATGCCGCGAGGGGTGCACCTTTTGAGCGGAAGCCGCACCTTTGAAGTGAAGGGGCGGTTCAGCGAAAGGTGTAAAGCTAGGGAAAGGGGATTAAAGCCAGTTGGCTTTAAGCCGATCGGCTTTAAACCTAAGTGCTAAAGCGGAAGGGACCTTTGGTTCTATCATTGGCATAGGGCCATGAGAGGCATTCCTACAGCGGTCCCGTACCTTTGAAGTAAAGGCGTCGGTACAGCACCAGGATAGAGCTAGGGCTAATTTAAAGGGCTAATTTAAAGGCTCGTTTTCCGCAGTCGGCGGAAAAGGCTCTTATAGTCCGTTGCCGCACCCAGGACCCTGCTCGGCCTGGCGAGGGAAGTTAAATCGGGAAAGTTGGAAATAAATTCTAACTCTTTAAAAATTGCTAAAGGGAGTAATAAGTCGGCGACATATTATTACGATGATACATAAATAATAATAACATAATCACCCCGAACACACACATGCATGGTCTTGCGCGTCGCAAAATGAACCCCACGGAATTGACGGTGTTAGTGGGGCGGGGGAGGGGAGACGCAGGTAGCTAAGGCATAGAAGACGACCTTACTACCATGGGGCGGAAAGCGAAAGTCCATCCCAGGATACGAGTGCCCAAGAAGGGAATAGAAGACGCTCTGGCTTCCTACACCCTAAAGACAGCGGAAAAGGCAACGGCTTCAGGTCTACTGAGAGAGGCGCGGCGCATGACCAAAGACGCGGTAGCGGAAGTGGTACCCGTCAGCGTGTCCAAAGTCAGGCTGGATCAGACTATTAACCGGTGGTTCCTCTCGTACTGAACCGGATTACTATCGGGATGCGGATAAACAGTAGGGTAAAACTAACCTGTCTCACGACGGTCTAAACCCAGCTCACGTTCCCTATTGGTGGGTGAACAATCCAGCGCTTACAAGAGTTCAACGAGGCAACACTTCCCGTTCCTAGAAGTCTCCTTCAAATCTCCCTACGTAGTAAGCGAAATTCCCCCCCAGAGACGTCCATTGTGGTGATGTCAATCCCATATTGGTCACTCACCCCGTCCCTGGGTCGCGCACCACAACAGCCAGTTCCGCTAGGAGGCTTAGGTTGGGAACCCATACTCAGGGTTATGCGAGACATACGCCGGCCGTTTCGCCCCAACACCATAACCGTCTACTGCGAGGGTACTAGGCACCAGGGCTTTTCTCTCCGACTTACCTCGAGGGTTATGGGCCCGCTAGCTTTCCAAGCAGTCCCTGGCCTGGACTCACAGCACCTAGAGGTTTCGCTTTAGAGCTGTCAGTTACTCCCGTTCGGTTTCGCTGTGTGTTGCACTACCCAGTATTGGCCGCGAATGAGCTTGAACCATCCGGAAAGTACCGGCACTCATTCCAACGACGTGATCGCCATGTGAGGGAGCCGGGTACTTCACTCCTGAAAGCACTTATCCGACTATGATCGATGGCTTACCTTGAACGATAGCAAGGAGCCCCTGGGATTGTGCGTACGACTGCCGCACAAGCCGTTGCCCCGACGTCACACAACCCACCGAATGTAAATGGAGACTACTGAGCTGTGCTCTTCGGGTTCAACACCCGTATCGCTTGGTTTAGGACACAATTGCAACGGGGTGAGGCTATATAGAGCGGGCCCGCGCAAAGCCTGCCGCACCCTATCCGCAAGGGGATTGGCTGAGTGAATTTCGATTTTTGGCCTCGGGTTCGGGGGCAATGCCATGAGTTTAGACGCGCCCCGTTCACCCTTTCGCCTCCCTACTAATGAATTAATAGAGTTAATTAATTAAGTTGTATATTAAGTAAGTAAGTAAGTAAGTTCCCATCTGCTAAAGGACCCCCAAATCCTTTAGCGGCGCTCCGCGACCAGCGGACGGTTGAGGTCAGAGGGTACTCTGTAGAAGCCCGGGATCGTTACTCCTTTCAGAGGACCCTCTGGCTGACGACTCACTACCCTGTGGGAAAGCGGTTGATGACACCTAACGCCCCTCCCACTCCTGTCCGGTCGCACGCCCCGGCCTCAGTCCCCCTTGCTTTTTCTTCACTCGGGGGAACGCGGACTCGCCCTCCGTGTAAGGGGCTTCCCAGAACAAGCTCAAGGAGTCTGGGTTGCTCTCCGGGTCTCCGAGCCGGTCATGAAACTCCCGGGAAGGAGATCCTCAACCTGACCAAGCTCACCTTGGAGCAAGCTTCCGCTAGGGTGAACTAACCAAGAGCAAGCTTGCAGGGCAAACTAACCTGTTTCGGAGTAAGCTTCAAGACATCCGAGGGGTAAACTAGTCTGTCTCTATTCGAAACTTGCCTTAAGTGGAGTCGATCCGGCCCGTTCCACCAACCCGCAGGGGGAGAGAGTTGGATCACTAAGGCCCGCTCCAAGTAGAAGGCTCGCAGGGTGAGACTAACCTGGTTTGATGGGAGATGGACCCGTCCATTAGGACCTCCCGAAAGGCGTCGCTGGCTTAATGTCCCTCAGCGTCTTAATTTCTATTTGACTTTGGTGGAGCTTATTAGCTCCGTTTGTTTTTGTTCTTCTTTTGTCTTCTTTTTACATTTCATCTCTCCCCAATTCTGTGCACCTCGCGCGCCATATGCTCCTCGAGTGCTTCAATGCCGCAACTTGTGCCGCCGCCACCGCCTTCTTGATCTGTGCATTCTCTAGCTTCAAAGGCCTCACAAGCTCTCGCACCTCGGATTCATCCACTGCTCCCAGCGCGCCCACCACTAGCGCGCGGGCCCACGCTTGCCAACCATCCCTTCTCGCCCTCCTGGTAGATCTAAAGTACGCCTGTCCCTGCGTAAGGGCTTCATCATCATCGCGTAGGTTACCGCCTCCGTTGCGGGGGGCTGCGTCCGTCAAAACCTTCTGGATACCCCCCACGCATAGTTCACTGGGGCACTTCACCTCAATTACTAGCACTATCCTCAAGCCGACGTGGTAGAGGACAATGTCCGGCTTCCGATGAATCTGTGTGCCGTTCCTTTCGGGTCCTGCTGCACTCCATACTGGCTCGGGGAAGCACTCGCGCGCAATCTCCCATCCGTCCGCTCGTAGACTAGTTTCAATAGCGCCGACGAACGCATCCGCTACCGCATTGTGACGCACCGTGTACATGCCTTTTCTAGCTGCGCACCCCGATAAGACGTGGGTGACAGTTTCCCTCGATCCGTCGCAGTCTGCACACTCGCACGCCTCTGAAAACCTCACCTGCTTTCGAACCAGTACCACATTCACCGGTAGGTTATCGCATCGGGCCACCAGCGCGAATACCACCAGCTTATCTGGTAGGTCAAACCTTGGAAATAGACGTAATGATTCTCGCGCCGACGTTGGGATTGCCCTGAAATACGCCCCTTGGGCTGCATTCTGCTTAAGGTTGTCCCAGCATTTATCCTCATAGTCGACCGCGAGCCGCTTCCCCGCCTTTTTTCTCTTAAGCTTAACCCTGGCTCCATACCGGGTAAAGGAATTACCGTCAAAGTCTAGTGTTAGGCCCACTTCCGTAGCGACCCGCATCGCCTTCGCCCAGAACTCGTGCCTCTGAATGCCCTTGCCGAGTCGGTACTCCAGACCATTACCATGCTCATCTTTAAAGTGCGGGCTCTCGGGCGTCCTCCCGTACGTCTTAGCATAATGCTCCAGGTTGAAGCGTTCCACTACACATTCCAGCCGTTCACCCTGTTCCAGCAAACCCACCGCGGCCGCTACCGCAGTGGATTCTCTAGCCCTGTTGAACCGCGCAATGCCTGTACCACCCCAGCGTTTCTTCACTCTGTGGATGTCGTTCACTAATGTCCCGATCGTTGAGGCGGAGAAATTGGTCACCTGTAAGGCCTTCATCCGCCATTTACCGATTATCCAGTTGTCCATCCTCTCTGTCCACGCCCGATTTAAAGCCTGGGTCTGAAATTGAATGTACGTGGAGACCGCCACAATGTGCTGTTCCAAGAAGGTGGCATACTCTCTGAGTCCTCCAGCACTGCCGTCCTCGGTCTCCATCTGTTTCACCGCTGCCTCAAGTTTCTTCTCGATGTGTCCGATGTTCGGGACAGCGGAAAGCCGTTCAGCCTCGAAGCACCCCAAGTAAGGATACCCCAACTCCCCCACCACCGGCACACACTTTCCGTCAATTTCTAGTTCTGATCCGACTGGTGCTGCACGTGAGCCATGCTGCCCCAGTTTGGGAATGTTTAACTGACCACACTTCTCGATCTTTATGGTCAGATTTGCCCACTCGGAGAAGACCCTCAGCGCCTCGAAAAGTCTCTGGAACTCTTTTCTCGTCCTGGCGAATAGCTTAATATCGTCCGCGAAGGCCAATAGTGCAAGAAAAATTTCCCCCACTTTCACTTCCTTAAAGTTCTTGAACTCCACGTACTGGATCAGAAGATCGATCACCAATATGAACAACGTCGGGCTGAGCGGACAGCCTTGGACAATTCCGCGTAGCTGCTCGACGAAATCGGAGACCCCCTCACCAGTCTGAAAGGCCACCTTGCACGCGCTGTAGAAGCACATAATGATCTTCACCATTTTCGCTGGAACTCCTCCCTGGTGCAGAGCTCGCTCGATAAGCGCGTGCTCAACCGAGCCAAAGGCGTTCTGATAGTCAATGAACGCTTGCCGTAAGGGGGGGAGAGCGGTGGGATCGGACGGTAGCGCTCCTGGGCGTCTGTCACCACGCGCCACAACCTCGTTGAGCGCTCTGGAGATTGCTACCTGGATTGCTGTCCCGTTCTCTCCCCTGACAAAGCCCTTTTGAGTGCGTGAGACATTACCCATGATAGAATTGAAACTCTGCATTCTGTCGTTCAGAAGCCCGGTATATACCTTGTATATTGTCGGAAGCAGGCATATAGGTCTCCATTGTCGGCAGTTATCCCTGTTTCCACCCTTTGACAGTAAGCAGATTAGCCCTTCCATCATCGACGGAGGCCAGTAGGAGATGGTGTACGAGGTGTTCAGGATCGAGAGTAGGACCTCCAGACATGCCCACCCCTGAACCTTCAGCAGCTCGTACGGTACCCCATCCAGCCCCGGGGCTTTATCTTTCAGCATCCGCTTTATCACCCTTATCAGCTCCTTCCGCGTAAACCTCCTATTTACGACATCCGCCGGTCGGACATCTGACCTCTTGATTAACTTTTTGGCCAAGTATTCGGCCTTTTGTTCCGGGGTAAAAGGGGTCTCCGCCTTAGCTTTCTTCTCCCTCATCCTCGCCTGCAGCAGTTCCTCGAAATCCTCCTCGGGAAAGGGCGGGAGAATTTCCTTCTCCTCGCCATCCACACTCATCTGGCTGCGGTCCGTACGGTACTTATTGTCATACTCCACCCCATAAAAGTGGCATAGTATCGCGTTCGTGATAGGGCACGGGTCCTCTTTCTCTCGCAATTGTTTCAGGGCCTTCTTACGGTCTGACCAGAACAGCGCCTTCCATTCGTCCCCATCGCCGTTCTCGTTCAGCTGTTGCTCTCTGGCACTCGACTCTTCCACCTGCTTTCGTATGTCGTGCAAGCGCCTCCTGATGGTCTTGAGGTTGTCCGACTCGAGTGTTAATCTCTTGAGCTTCCGCGGGGCAATGCCCTCCTCCCCGCAAAGCATCACTACCTTCACTAGACGCGCAGCCAGTCGTTCCGCTCCCCCTTGCTCCGCTAAGGTGCTATTGTTACATATCTCGATGGTGCCCGTCAATTCGTCATGCACCGCCCTACGTTTCGATGGAGGTGGAACGTCCAGAAGCTCGCCCGCCGTGGTGCGCAGTATGTCTATAAGCCGCTTAATAGTCTGATCCAGCCTGACTTTGGACACGCTGACGGGTACCACTTCCGCTACCGCGTCTTTGGTCATGCGCCGCGCCTCTCTCAGTAGACCTGAAGCCGTTGCCTTTTCCGCTGTCTTTAGGGTGTAGGAAGCCAGAGCGTCTTCTATTCCCTTCTTGGGCACTCGTATCCTGGGATGGACTTTCGCTTTCCGCCCCATGGTAGTAAGGTCGTCTTCTATGCCTTAGCTACCTGCGTCTCCCCTCCCCCGCCCCACTAACACCGTCAATTCCGTGGGGTTCATTTTGCGACGCGCAAGACCATGCATGTGTGTGTTCGGGGTGATTATGTTATTATTATTTATGTATCATCGTAATAATATGTCGCCGACTTATTACTCCCTTTAGCAATTTTTAAAGAGTTAGAATTTATTTCCAACTTTCCCGATTTAACTTCCCTCGCCAGGCCGAGCAGGGTCCTGGGTGCGGCAACGGACTATAAGAGCCTTTTCCGCCGACTGCGGAAAACGAGCCTTTAAATTAGCCCTTTAAATTAGCCCTAGCTCTATCCTGGTGCTGTACCGACGCCTTTACTTCAAAGGTACGGGACCGCTGTAGGAATGCCTCTCATGGCCCTATGCCAATGATAGAACCAAAGGTCCCTTCCGCTTTAGCACTTAGGTTTAAAGCCGATCGGCTTAAAGCCAACTGGCTTTAATCCCCTTTCCCTAGCTTTACACCTTTCGCTGAACCGCCCCTTCACTTCAAAGGTGCGGCTTCCGCTCAAAAGGTGCACCCCTCGCGGCATAGGGCCAGTACTAAAGCCGAATCTACCTTCCGCTTTAGCATTAGGACTTAGAGCCGTTTTGCTAAATGCCTATTCGGCTTTAGCATTAAGACTTAAAGCCTATCGGCTTTGAATTAGCCCTTACGCGGGAGCGCTCCGTTCCGCACTTCTAACCACCAGGGTAGGAGAGTTAGAGCGCTAAGTCCCGCCCCGAAGCCGTGGCCCGCAGGGTACGATATAATTATATTTTACCGTCCACGTCAGCAGATCGCCACGTCAGCAGGTCGCCACGTCAGCATGCCACGTCAGCACGAGGCCGCCGACGAGGTAGTTGCGTTTTTGGTTTCTTATCGGCGGGAGCGCACCGGCCCGCACCTCTGACCCGCATGTTAAGAGGGTCAGGGCGCTAAGGCCCGCTCCGGGATAGAATACCCGCTTTAGCACTTAGGCTTAAGGCCAATTGGCTGGAAGCCGATTTGCTCTAAGCCTTTTCCCTAGCTTTACCCATAAGCTGAACCGCACCCTTGCTTTAAAGGCGCGGCTCTGCTGATAGAGCACCCCTCACGGCTTAGGGCCAGTACTAAAGCTGGAGCAACCTTCAGCTTTAGCATCAGAACTTAAAGCCGGTTCGCTTTCACTTAGACGTGAACCAACCCGACTCCGCGCCCTGACCCTTTGGCATATGACTACTGGCAGGATCAACCAGGTAGCTGCCTTTCAAGGTCGTCCGGGTCTAGGTACTAGGTACAAAGGCCCGAACACTCCTAAACGTCAAAAGCCCTCCCGAGCCGACGTGGATTACCTTAATAGGACTTTTCCGGACCGCCCCATGGGTCTCCGGGGTAGGAGAGCCCCGGCGCTGAGTCCCTTTTCTCAAGGCCCTTCTGTAGGTCCTCCTAGCTCGGACGCATGATCCGGAAGCGATGCAAGGATAGTCGCGCTTCATGCACGGCTAACTAGCGGCTTCCCACGCGCCGGGCTTCAATGCGGACCGGGTCGGACCGTCCAAGACCTGGAGGTCAAGGACAAAGTCCGATCGGTTTCCGCCCCGATGTTCAAGCTAAGCTTGCGCACCGCGTATTGATACAAGCCTCTCGGCCTCGGATGCTCCGCACAATTGCGGAGCTTCCTAGAGCGGGTCCGCGTAAACGCGGAACCCACAATGAAAACCGTCGGGCGATTGTGATGCGCCAGCAGCCGAACTCTGCAGCGACCGGCCTCATCACACCCGACGTTACTACTCCTCACCCAAGTACTGAGCCACAAACTCGGCATTCGCACCGAGCCCCATCGGACCGCACTAACCGTGAGTTGTGTAACCGTGAGTTTGAGTACATTTACAAGACGCGAGAGAGTTTAGTGTTTTGGAGGACATGGGTGAAGCTGACACAAGTCTTCAAACGTCGCTAGCGAAAACAAGTCTCCGAACATGATCGACCTCCTCCCTCCTCTTCTAGTGCACACTGTCGCTCGTCCGAAGGTGATGCTAACGGCACCCAACTATGGTAATCATCCGGACTCCGTAGAGGTCCAGCAATCGACAATTTCGTCAAATCAGTCGGAGCCGATATTTCCTTGACACTCCCATGGACACCTCAATCAGTGATTTGAAGATAAACATGCACGTATACTATATGTACCCTACTAGTGTGCCAGGAGGTATTTGAATTACCTGCCTGTCATGCGTCATCCGATCGAATACTGTAATTAGGCGGGAAATTAGCAGTGGACTGAGATCGGAGTGACAGATGTCAAATGAGACAAGTTCAGAAGACTTGAGTAGGTAGATCAGTATATAAGCGCCGAGCAGGGTTGGCGGCGCAGTTTCCGTTCCAGTACACTTGAGCCAATATCTTTGAATGTTTCCGAATCCTCGTGCAAGCCCGAAGTAGGTAGCACAGTGCATGCCCGAAGCTGGTAGCACAATCCTCTCTTACCGTTACAACCATTTACCTTATACTTATCTACACATCTTCTTATCTTACCGTGTGTGATAATGCCTGCTTGCATATATCACTCGATCTATTCTGTGGACCTGATTATCTCGACTTCACCGATCCGTTCGTCTCGTAACTGAATATAGCTTCCGATAATACGTACCCACACATATAATGTAACCCCGGGACAATTTGGTATCAGATGTTGGCAAAGATCACGGACAACTGCGTCACGTTGTGTGGGGCGTTTTCCCTACGTTTCTGGACGCGTGCAATACATCGTATTGAACACATATTGCAGGCATATTGCACGCGTATTGACAATACATGTTCAATACAATAAAAAATGTTACAATATGTGTGCAATATGCCTACAAGCGCTCCAACATATGTTCAACATAGTATTGCAGTGAGCCCTCATGTATTGGAGACATATTGAAGTTTTGATGCAGAGAGTTATTTCAATATGCCTTCAACACATGTGTAGTATAGGGTTGGAGACATGCACCATGATATCTCTCTTTATATATACCGTACTATATGCATACCTTACAATTCTCTGTTATTGATGTGCCTCGTGTGTGGACCGGGCTGCTTGGGAGCCGCTGCGGGCTGTGGCGTTACATGAGCGAGCCAAGAGAGCATTGCACGGGCCAATTTGGTCTCGCACTCTTGTGCCTTTTGTGATGATGGAGTCTTATGGAGGTTTGGGGAATTGGCGCGGAAGTTCTTCGACAATTGTGTATACAACGCAGGCATCAAGACCGATTGTTTCAGGCGGAGGATGATGCAACATGGAGCACGCGGAGCTTTTCGACCTATTGATTGGTCCGGACGGTGGTTGCCTTGCACGGCTCGTAGGGCTACGGAATTGCTTGCAGGGCTAGATTATCAGTGCGGGTGAACGCATGGAATTTGCATGGTGTTGGTGGAAGTTTTGGCATTTGGATGCATTTGTTTATTGTTTGCTGTGCCTTCGACATTTCAATTGCTAGATGCGAGCCTAACAATAACGTTTCTGCTACTTCTCTATATGCATGCTTCCATCCAGTCACGAGCTCGCCCCTCCACGTATATGCGCTGAGCTTCGGAAATTGTGATTTTTGTGCGGTTATTCAGTGATGTAGGCATGTACCATTCCGCCTTAACCGGAGGTTGTAATGACAGTATCATCATACATATCGTTAACATTACACGATTATCTGGATTGATTATAATTCCCTATCTGAATTTGCACACGTGCGTTATAGTTCAAGTTCACCATTCAAGCTAGAAACTTATCCAATTTGATAAGTTCAGACAATATTTGTTACGTTGTGTAAATGATAGCCGGGATTATAACACCGCGAGCACACCTGATTCTGAATGGGATATGAACTCTACCTCAGTACCATGTTCATGATAATTTATTGGGTTGAGTAAGTTAGGATTTTGGTTGTGCCGTTGGGTCACAACATGTAATAGTCCCCAAGGGTGTCGATGTGTGATATGTGGAGCACACATCCAGTCAAATGATCAGATATAGGAGCTTGGTTGGGCTAAAGTGCCTATAATATTTGAGCTCTAATCGTGGCTCCCCTAAGTCAGTTATAGGGAATAAGTAAAGAAGTCGGTTATAGGGAAGCTATCAGTGTCAGTCTTTGGCCTCAAAGGACTGAGCGCTTTGAAGGATTTGCTGCGCTCCCGAGAGCTCCTGCAGCACGCGACATGAAAACAAATCACAACTTGAAAATGCAAATCCCAATAAGGTATCTGAGCAAAGTGTATTGCACCCACAACTCATACTAAAAGGTGCCTTGAACATACTATATTTAGGTGCAGGGCAGCCTTCTAGTGCAACATGCAGAGCATTTGGAAGAATCGAAAGAGGATGGCAAGTGAAGAGCACCAATCATGGCTGCCCCAACTCTTCGAGGTAGCCATCCCTGGGATATGGCATCCTGGAAGAGGGGGATTGAGTGGTGACCCGGGGGGCACCTCTTTCGGCTTGCTAGGCAAGTCCCAGCTTCCATCCGTGGGGGGAACTAAACGCTCAAGTTCGCAAAGCAGGTCGAATGTGGCGATCTGAGATGTTTTCCCCCTCCCCTCTCCCCAAACCGCTTCGGCACAATTGCGCATTCTCTCGAGCGCAGGGGCTGCTCTCTCCATCACGTCGGACATATGCTGAAATGCTGCAGTCTCCGATCTTTGTCGGATGTTTGCACCAGTGTCAAGGAGGACGCCCCCATCCACGTAACCCGAGTGCCACCTCGTGGACCAGCCCCCGTTCCGAGGCAGCCAGGCTCAAGTAATCACGAAGACAGTCAATACTGGGGAGCACGGCGTAAGGATGTTGACGAAGGCAAAGAGGGGAGCCGCAGCTTACTTGGTTGAGGCCGTCCGGCCACGAGATCTGCACGGCGTAGTTGCCTACCGGCGTCAAGGAGTCCGGTTGCACATCTTCCGGAATCGTGCGCGGGTCCAGGCGTTGCTCTCCGGTCCATTCATCCTGCCCGCCGCCCCGGTGCCCCCGGTCAAGTACCGGCCTTGAGTGGCTTACTAAGAAGTCAGTGTCGCAGCACCTTGGTGTTTTATAGCGTTTGCAGTACGAATTCATTTGAAAGAAAAGACGAAAAATTCACTCTATCTAGCGATCTAGCTATAGCGTGAGCTTGCTCTGGTGCTCATCTAGCTATAGCATGAGCGTCCTCTGGTGCTCACCTAGCTATAGCGTGAGCGTGCTCTGGTGCTCATCTAGCTATAGCGTGAGCGTACTCTGGTGCTCACCTAGCTATAGCGTGAGCGTGCTCTGGTGCTCATCTAGCTATAGCGTGAGCGTGCTCTGGTGCTCACCTAGCTATAGCGTGAGCGTGCTCTGGTGCTCGTCTAGCTATAGCGTGAGCGTGCTCTGGTGCTCACCTAGCTATAGCGTGAGCGTGCTCTGGTGCTCATCTAGCTATAGCGTGAGCGTGCTCTAGTGCTCATCTAGCTATAGCGTGAGTGTGCTCTAATACTCAATTAGCTATATAGTGATGGCGCGAGTGTGCTCTATGGCTAGTGCCAGGACAATCCCGTGATGGTCGTGATTTGTACATACAATTCAGAATTCCCCAATAAAATCGGAAGGCGCGTCGCGAGCAGCGGTCGAGAGCCCACCACGGAGGCAGCAGAGCGGTCGTTGCGTCGCACTGTTGCCGGGTGGAGGTAGAATGTCTTGCCGGACTGGTCAGGGGGGCTCACTGCAATCACTCGTCTGCGCCTCGTCCCCTCCCCTCTCCGTCCTGATCCGCGTCTTTATTTGTGGCACGCGTGTGGTGGCATGGTCGCGGGTAGCTTAAGTCATGCTGAGTACTCGCAGCTTGTGTACTTGCTCAAGTCCGCGTCATGTCAGCTATGTCATGCAACGCGTCTGTCAAATACGTCACGTGACGCGTCTATCATCTACGTCATGCAACGTGTCTATCACCTATGTCACCCGGCGCGTCCATCATCAATGTCATGTAATGCATTTGTCATCTACGCCATACCACGCGTCTATCACCTACGTCACGCAACGTGTCTATCATCTAAGTCACGCAACGTATCGATCATCTACGTCACGCGGCGCGTCTGTCATCTATGTCATGCCACGCGTCTATCATCTACGTCACGCAACGTATCTATCATCTACGTCACGCGACGCGTCTGTCATCTACGTCACGCAACGTATCTATCATCTATGTCACGAGACGCGTCTGTCATCTACGTTATGCCACGCGTCTATCATCTACGTCACGCAACGTATCTATCATCTATGTCACGAGACGCGTCTGTCATCTACGTCATGCCACGCGTCTATCATCTACATCACGCAACGTATCTATCATCTATGTCACGCGACGCGTCTATCATCTACGTCACGCAAAGCGTCTGTCATCTACGTCATGCAACGTGTCTATCATCTACGTCATGCAACGCATCTAACATCTACCGTCACGCGACACGTCTATCATCAACGTCATGCAACGCGGCTGTCATCAACGGCATGCAACGCGTTTGTCATATATGTCACACAATACGTCTGTCATCTACGTCATGCCACGCGTCTATCACCTACGTCACACGAGGCGTCTATCATCTACGTCACGCAACACATCTATCATCTATGTCACGCAACACATCTATCATCTATGTCACGAGACGCGTCTATCATCTACGTCACGCAAAGCGTCTGTCATCTACCGTCACGCAACGTGTCTATCATCTACGTCATGTAACGCATCGGACATCTACCGTCATGCAACGCGTCTATCATCTATGCCATGCAACGCGTCTACCGTGGCGAGCCAAACGCACCTAACTTCGTCGTATGTGACCGCATTAGCAATGGCGAGCTTGAGCTTGGCAACCTCGCGCACCACATTTGCCCCAATCTCCGTGTACCTGGCTGCCAGGTCACCCTGGGTGCAGCTCCCTCCCCCTCCTCCCCTCCCCTCCATGTCACCAAGCTTACTGAGCTTACACGCGCCGGCTATATCCTGGATTTATGCAAACGTATTGAAAAGCCTCATCACTAGCCCCTGCTATGTAGGGCGCAGGCGATCGCGCCATTACACGCGCGCGGCGCAGCACAAAACTGGCAAAGTCTGCTTTCTTGAGGTGCAAGCAGCGGCGCTTTCTTAAGCTGTAAGCAGCGGCGCTTTCTTAAGGTGCAAGCAGCGGCGCTTTCTCAAGGTGCAAGCA
>LGRX02008106.1:0-22857 GCA_001247695.2 Cymbomonas tetramitiformis | reverse complement strand
AACAAAACTATGGAAGCCACGGGCCTGCAAGACGTGGGAGGTACCAGAGAAACCACCCTAACATGGCATAAACGGAGGAATATAGACAGAACGCTGGCAAGCAAAACAGAACTACAATACTACACGCAACCAACGGAGAGCGAACTCACTGAGCTGCACACGAGCGACCACAAAATGGTCTGCACAACACAACTGGACCTAAAGGCCTGGGGGACACACAGGCCGACAGCACAAAAGCCACAACATGCAAAAGCAGACAGACTGAAACTCCCACTAACAGAAGCAGAGGGGCACACCCTCAGGCAAACCCTGGATGCTGCATACACAAAGGACCTACAAGCAGAAATGCAAGAAGCCATAAACAGAATAAAAACAGAGACCAACAAAAAACACAGAGGAAGGGCAATAGACTACGCGGGAGAAGTGGTTGCAAAAATACTGGGGGAAGCAAGAGACAGGGCAATGATGAATGTCAACTTACCGAAACAAGCGGCGGCACCTGAACAACAACATGGGCTGCACCTCCCGAAAACCCTACGCAAGGAGAGGGACGGCCACCTGAAAGAGAGGAACAGATGCCGTGAGAATATAGCATTGTGGAAGAAAGACATAGAAACACGAGAACAGGCAGCTGAGGAAGTACGGAATGAAGGTTACGATAACCGAACAAGCGAAATGAGGGAATGGGAGCAATGGGAACGGGAGCAGAAAAAGCTTGCAACAAAAGAGGCAAGAACGTGCATTAAAGAGCACGAGACAAACCGAAAACAAAAAACAAGAATGAAGATGAGAGAAAGATACTGGGGCAACATAAAGCACTACCACAAACTGATTTACAAAAAAGAGATAGAAAATGGAGCAGCACCAGCCGCAGCAATACAAGCAATAGAAACGACGCAAGGGGAACTAGTAGTAGGGCACCAAAAAGTAGCACAGGCAATGGGCGAACACATTGCGAGGTCGGAGCCATACAAAATGAGGGAACCAGAGGAAGGACTTAAAAGTACGCCACCCTGGCTTGATGAGAGGTACAGGAACTACATGAAGGACAACCAAAGCATAAGGCCGGACCAAACAAAGGTAAACCTAAGGGTTGACAAAGAAGCCTACCGGCAAGCGGTGAAGAAAATGAAAACCAACAAAGCGGCCGGGCCCATGGGGATACAAAATGAGATATTGAAACAGATGCCGGATAGATTCCATGACCAACTGTGTGAACTTATGGAGCTAATGTGGGAACACAGACACACTCCCCTACCGTGGAAAAAAGGCTACTTCTGCTTCCACCACAAACAGGGCGAGGTAACGAAGCAGAAAAACTACAGACCTATAGCACTGCTGGACTGCCTGTTCAAATTATATACCACAGTACTCACAAAAATGCTGGCTGACTTCTGTGAAATAAACGGCATGCTCTCGGAAGCACAGGAGGGCTCAAGGGAACACCACAACACAATGAAGCAACTCACTAGGGTAACTAATGCTATTGAAGACGCCAACCTCTCCAAAAGAAACCTACATGCAACCTACGTGGATTTTGAAAACGCGTATGGGTCAGTTGACCACAAAAGACTGGTTATGACACTAAAACACCTAGGGGTGCCACCACAACTTACTGAAGCCGTTAGGGATATATTGGGCGAAAATGAGGAGGACTCCATGCAAATGAGAGCAAAGGTAGGGGACCAAGTCTCGGAAGAAGTGCCAATAAGAAGAGGGATTCTGCAAGGAGACAGCATGAGCCCACTACTATTCATACTGTACCTGGAACCTCTCCTAAGATGGCTAGAGGTAGGGGACCACGGGTACCAGCACAAGTATGCGACCGACAAGGGGCTCAGAGGGGAGCTGAGAACCTCCTCAGGGGCGTTTGTGGACGACCTGATTATACTAACCAAATTAATGACAGGGATGGAACAACAGCTTGAGAAACTCTCGGCATTCGGAGACTGGAGCGGACTCAGAATAAACGAGGATAAAACAAAGATAACAGGGGTGGAATATGGCAACAAAAATGTAAAAGAAGGCAGACACCAAGGGGTGAAATGCGGAAGTCGAACATTAAAGGTCCTCAAAGCCGGAGACACCTACAAATACCTGGGGGTCCTTCTCAATATGCTGGGGACATGGAAAGAGGAAAAAAGAAAGTCACTACAGGAGCTCAAGCGAAGAATAGACGCACTACTGGCCACCCCCCTCACACAAAGACAAAAAGAGTACTCCCTGAAGTCGGCCATATTAGGAAAATTCAAATACGGGCTCCACCTCGGGATATACACACGAGGTGAAATACAGCAGGCTGAAAACCAGCTGGGGGCCGCGATGAAAAGAATATACGGGCTTCCGGCGAACGGCACACCTAATGAACTAAACACGGAGGAAAAAGAGGAATATGGACTGGGACTCCAGTCCCTACAGGCAGTATATGCACAGGAAGTCTACATGGGATTGGCAGGGGCTGTTCAAAGTGAGGAAGACAAGGGAGTCCAAATGGGATATGGCAAAAGGGAGAGAAACCTCCTAACCAGACAAAGAATGTCGCAAGTCAGCAGGTCCACAGCCGGGCTACTGGAAAAACACTTCGAAGAAAGAGGACACAGCAGCACAAGGAGCAAGCTAAAAATGGGACTACAAACACAAACAAACACGCTGAGGAAAATGAATGCTCTGAATGAATATGGGATACACGTAAAAGGGGTAGGGAGCCATATGCAGGAACTGGCTAAAGAAACACTACCTATAATGAGACAGCTGGGAAAGGCCAAAAGGGTATACACAAACGCGGAGATGGAGGGCACCACCAGAACCACCAAGCACCTTAGGAGAATGGACACGGAATACAGAGACCCACAGTCGCAGCCTGCGACGACAGGCTCTGAAAAAATGGGGGCAGTAAATGTAATACAGGAAACGAAAACTCAGCAAGCTACTAAGCAAATAAATTTTACCAAAATGCTGACACTATTCAGAAATTACCCGGACCTCAAAAACCTAACCACAGCAGATGGGAAAAGTGCTATACCAATAAAAACACTAAAGGCAACAGGTGGAAGAAAACACGACAACAAGACGGCAACCAAAATAGCACAAGGCATGATGCACTTATACCCATACATTTGCGAGGCACAGCCCAACGACATTAAAAAACCAGGGGACCATTGGGACCATGTGTGGAACAGAAGGTTAAAACCAGAATACATACAGGAACGGAAAACAGGAGAGCTAGAGAGATACACCAAAAGTACGGTAAGCATGGAAAACATAAGCGACTGGCCGGCGCAAATAAAGACACTACATGAGGCTGGAAATAGCCTGAAGAACATATTGCAACTACTGTCCATGTACCCGCTGGCTAACCAAACAAAACACTTCGAACAGGCAGATGTGGAATGGACGGAACAGGAGAAGGAAACTCTGGGCATAGAAACTAACCAGGAGAAGGAGGAAGATGATGTAATGACTACAAGAAACCCACGGGGAAGAATAAAGAGGAAGACAGAGCAACGAGACAGAGACCAGTGGTCAACACAAGAGGACCAAATGGACACGCTAGAACAAGAGGGAACCTATACGCCCGCCAGGATACTGGCAAGTAGACAGTACCTGCAAAACTACACTGATGTGACTTCGAAAGTAACACAATACGAAATACGGTGGACCGACAGCGAAGGAAGGGAACAAACGACGTGGAGCACAGAAGAAACAGTGAGAACACACCTGCTCAAACACAACCCCTCCTCAGACCACGAATGGCAGAACCTTGTGGAGGAATGGGAGAATGACAAAAGAAACAAACAGACCAAACGTGAACCTGCTGAAGAAATACTGGCAGGACAACCAAACGGTGAACAGAGATACTGGAAACATGTAACACACCTGGAAATATGCACAAGGGAAACGAACCCGGACCAAGACATTAGGCACACTCCAGGAACAAAAGACAGGCAACTATGCACGGAAGGTGACACCACCTACTGCTACGAGCCGGATGGGGGCCTTATAGGCACACTGAGCACAGTAAAAGTTAGAGAATTATACGACAGATACGCCGAGGCGGTGGGGGACAGCACGGCACAACGACCAACAGAAAAACAACTGGCCAAAAGACTCAAACTGAGTGTAGAACACAAAATACAAGTCAACACCTTCGAGGAGGAAATTGCACAATTACTGATAAGGTACTCTAGTAAAGCAGAATTGAAACATAGAAAACGGAACCTCCAAAACCACTGGACATTCCCCCCGGAAATGATGGAGGCGGTGCACACAGCCATGGGAGTCCAAACAGAGGTGTTCGCCTCGCCACTCAATGTACACAAAAACACTAAAACATACTACTCACAATACCCAAGAGACTCGGTATTTGGGGCTGTAGGCTCGGCATGGGAAGAGCAATGGGAAAAACTGGGGTCATACCAATTCAACCCGGAGTATACAGCAGGGGACCTCTACAAGGCACTGAAAAAGGCAATTAACTCCACAAAAACAGCAGAACCCGTCCTAGGGGTAGGGATATACCCCACATATGCTAAAAGCCCGTATAGGAAACTACTAAACAAGCACATGGGATACAGAGTGCATGAGCTGCTTGAGATAAAGGAAGGACAGTTCACCTTCCTGCCACCTGACCACTGGATGCAAGGGAACCTACAAAAACCCAAGCAATGTAACTGGAACATGAGAATACTGATAGTAGCGAATGCGGCAGGATGGAGGAAATACTGCCCGGACGCACTTAAAACCCACGACATATTCAGCAAGGCCCTCCTCAAATGCCCGCAAAGCAAAGTCAGGACGATAGGCAGAGCATGCTACATGCACAGGCCTCTTACCCTTAGGGATGCAGACAGGCAGCCTAGGTCAATTACTGAATGGGAGAAGGATTGCGTCATAGACCCAGCGCCATGGACAAACCATGAACTACCGGTTATACAAGCAATGCCAAGCGGCCACCTGGAAAACTACGTAGAGGAAATAATTGACCGCTGGATGGAAGACAGGAAAAAAGAAGGGGAGCACAGAGGAGGGGACAGGGGACCGAGGCCAACAACTATGGACGTACTAAGAGCCAACACTACGTGGAGCAGAGAGGAAATAAACAGGGACGCACTAAGAAGATGGGCACTACAGTTTACGTGCCCAGGCACAGCAGAAGAAGACATAAAAGGGGACCAATGGCTGCAATGGGAAAGGAGTGCGGTAGAGAAAGCCGAACTACCACCAAAAAGCCAGTGGGACAACCACGGGAAAGGATACCCAGAGCCCCATAGGAGGCATAACAAAAATGATATGGTCTACACAGATGGCAGCCAAAGAAAAGTCAGAAAGGAAAACGGGGAAGTCGAGGAAGTAACGGCGGCAGGAGTCTGGGACCCAAGAGGGGAACGAGCAACGAACCACATGCAAAGATGGATTGGACGCTGCCAAACTGTTAACAGGGCGGAGCTCACTGCCATATATATGGCACTAACACTAGATTCAAACTCGGGAGAGGAAAAAGTCAGCATATGCACGGATAGCCTAACCTCCCTCTACCAAATACAAAACATGAAAAGAAGGCCACACACGCTGGAAAGACATGTACACAGGGACATACTGTGGAAAATAATGAAACAAATACAAATGCTAAATAGGGAAGGAACAAAGGTGGCCCTATATAAGGTTAAAGCGCATGTGGGAATACATGGGAACGAAATGGCGGACGAGGTGGCGAAAAAGGCCTGTGAAGAAGGGGAATACGGCCTTAACCACGACAACACGGATACAGTAATGCTACTGGCAATAAGTGAGGACACAGGTAGACAACTAGAAGGACACCAAGCAGTACTCAACCATGTAACAAAAAAGGTAAGGGAAGCGAAAATGACGGGGGAAACAAACATAATACAAAGACTAAAAAGGAAACTAGAAACCGGACCCGAAGAATGGGAGACCAAAAGACAACGAATTGAGAGGGTGGAGGCAGAATATGCACAGAAAAGTCGGGAGCCTACAGAAATAGAAATAGTAGAAGCCTGGACAGACACCTGGCCAGACGAACCAGAATGGCAACATGAGCAGGAAGAGGCACTGGAACTCCAGAGGACGGAACGACAGGAGGAGGAACTACTAAGACAGGAGCAGCAAGTACAAACAGCGCAACAAGCCAAACAAAAGAGGGGTTACAGGCAAGAGAGCACACAAGAAACAGAATTGAATGAGGAAGAGTCAGGGGAGACAAAAACAATACGGAAAGAGGAGGCATTAGGACATGGAACAAGACAAAAGCGAATAAGAACCCGAAACCAGACAGAGCCCGACCAACCAGCCCTAAGGGAAGTTGCAGGGCAAAGAAAAGCTCAAGGAAAAGTCGCAAGGGGGCGAACGCAGGCACCAAAGCTGCCAGAGGAACAGAACAAAGACGTGGCAACACAAGAGGACACTGCAGCCGAGCTCAGCGAAATGGTCCAACAACAGGATGAAGCACAGGAAGAATGGAGAGCACTCCAAGAAATGGCACAGCAACAGGAAGCAGCGCAACAGGAAGTACGAGCGAGGGAATGGAGGAGGACCTCGATAGAAAAAATACTGACAGCGACAAGAGAAAAACCAGAAAAGCACATGCAGCACTTAAAAGGAGACAAAGCTATGCATAAGCTCTCTAATGGATACTGGAAGAAAGGAACAGAATACCTAAACGAGCATGATGTGACAGTCCTGCTAAGATGCCGGGCAAACAAGCTACCGGCGGGACCGTACAAGAAACAGCAAGGAGGGGGAAGGGCGCAAAAATGCAAATGCTGCGGGATGCCCAGACAAGTGAATGCGGGAGGCTTCATACGCACAGCTCATGTGCTAGGAGGATGCACGGAAAGGGAAATAAGGAACATGATAATAAGCAGGTCGGATGAGACCACCAAAATGATAGCAAAAGCAATTAGCAAAGGCAGGAAAGGAGGATGTGTAATAAGAACACATGCGGGGAAAAAAGGGAAGGGAATGAACAATGGGAGACCAATAGAAGACTTCCTGCTCACAAGGGGGCAATGCAGACTGGACGGACGAAACACACCAGCACCAGAGCACGGAAAGGACACCATACCACACTATGTAGACATAGTAATGCTTGAGGGAACCGAGAAGGGGAACGAGCAGCCTGGGTACACACACCAAAAGGCAATGGCAGAAGCGGGCCACATACACCTGATAGAGGTAACGTACACAGATGAAATGAGCTGGGAGGAAGCACTAAAGACAAAGTACACAAAATACACACCGCTGGTAAAGCTACTGGAACTATATGGGCACAAAGTGACACTACACGTGATGGTATTCGGCAACACGGGAACGATATATGAGCACACGGAGAAAATACTGACTAAACATTTAGGATTTGACAAACAGGAAGCCCTGCACCTACTCAGGAAAGTACATGACCTAGCCACTGGATATGCAGTAAGCCTTAATAGACTATATAGGAAAAAAGCAGACAAGGAACCTGACTAGGAAAAAAGAAGTGAGAGTCAAGGGGACTCACAAAGCCCCACACCCCGTTCAAGGGTGTCTCTTTTTCTTTTTTTCTTTTTTGCTACCATCTTCTTCTACACGCACTTTGCTATGGGTAGAGGAAATGCGTGCGGCTTGGTGTTCAGCTTTGTGCGTACGCTTCAAGTGTTTGAACAAACCACCAGTGGATCCTGAAAAGACCTTAAAGATGCGCGTGGAATCGCACAATGTACATTTCCACAGACTCACTTTAACCACCTTGCCTTTATTATCACCGCTGGCAATGGTATGCTGTTCATCAGGACAAGCACGCACGAAATATTTGTACACCGGTGCTCTTCCAGCAGTGGGCTCAACGGTAGCAGATGCTTGCGTGTTGATGGCTTCTGATACTCTCGTGGCGTCTGGAATAAATGGCAGCTCAGCGTCGCGATCATCCTTGTATGTATCGTGCCGGAAGCGGTTCCACTGATCGAGTCGGATCCAATAGCCTTCGTGATCAGGGTTCTCAGCAACATCCTCGACCACCTGCACAAACGAAGTAAGCATGCGCGACCAACATGTCAACAACAACGAGGGCGGGAGTTCAGACCACACACGCAGTGCGGAGAACGCTGGAGATCATCAAGTACCTCCAGCCGAGCTTCTACTTCATCGAGAACCCGCGTGGCCGAGCTCCTCATGGGTTACACACTCGCCGATGCATGCAAGGGTTGCCACCTCCGCATCTGGCTACGTATTGTAAGTATGGTATGCCCTACAAGAAACCCACCCACTTCTGGACCAACGCGCCTATCACCACCCTGAAGTCTTGCGACCCCGAAAACCCCTGCGACTTCAAACGCCGTTATGGGCGGCACGAGAAGATGGCGCAGAGCGGCTCCGCCAGCAGAGAGTCGGGCGACCCTAGACCAGGCATGGGAGCTGGATGGCACGTGTATGGCATCCCCGCAGCCTTGCTTAAAAGCGCCCAGGGGCAGTGCTTGGACAAAATTGAAAGTCCTACCATCTCTTGCCCCGCAACCTTAAATTTTCTTGACCTCGCAATATCAATCGTAATTTTCTCTTACTTTGGGCGCAAAAAGACATCGAAGCTTACCGTTGGGCGAATTGAAAACGCTATTTCACTCTAGAGTTCACTCGTCGCGCACACTCTCCAAGCCTAGAAATTTACTTCATTTGTTTTCCAAGCGACTAAATTCATTTGTTTTCCAAGCAACCACTAAACGCAACGGACGTAATTCTGAATATGCTGGGTACGTAACTCTGCAGTAGACGGAGAGTTTGACTGTGGGCAAACGTGCGGTATCGGGTATGTTCAAAACACAAAAGTGTCACTGCATGGGATTTTAAATGTTTCTGGATGTAATATGTGCATAACCCCTCTCTCGTAAAAATGCCGCATGAAACCTCCACGCGTCCAACTTTCATCGGTTTCATCTTCCATCGAATTCTGGCATCGAGGATGACTTGTGTTTGTCTCTCGTCAGTGTCATGTCACATCATTCTCCGATGGAATACGGCTCTGTGTCGCGACCCCGCATCATGTGACACCTGTATTCATCGTGACTAGCATACGCTTGCGAGAGTTCGTCCGCGGAGTCCGAATCCCATCAAGTCTTCATGCTTTGTATGATACGAGTATAAATTCCTCAGATTTCATGTTTGGTAGATTTCCCAGCGTGTCATGCATGTGCCGTATGTTGATATCGAAATCCATAACCTGCGAGTATTCAGTACGACGTCGTGAACAGTGAATATGTGACGTCCAACGGGCAGCACCATTTTCCGAATTATACACGATGTCCGCCAATTGGAAATCACTCCCGTTTTTAATAATTTTACCGTAAATGTGACACCTCCTGCCGGTCCGCGCATCCATGCGTCTTCCGTCATCCGTTTGGATATATCACGGATAACGTTAACGTGGTGCATGACACGGTCGCTGTATTGTGGTTCAAAAAAGACGGCCTGCATTAATTATACGACTGATGGCGAATCTTGTCATCTGATTCAGAAAATACGCGCTGTACCATTTATATTCTATTTACACGCCCTTTTGGTCTGCGTCCAATATGCTGAAGTGGACCGACTTATGTAATTATATGGAATTTATTCGCATTAAAAAAACCCGGATGTATGAACGGTAATTTCCGTCGATCTCTACAAAACTGTCCACTATATGCATCACACCTAACTTGCCTTTGTCTATCTTTTACTGAGACACAAGCATCTTAACCTATCATTTGAAATTGTTTTCAGTTCCTACTCTTAATCTTTTCTCTTACTCTCGTTGCCTCCGCGTTCCTGGTTGTTGCTGCATGTCTCACTGTTACTGCTTGATACTGTGGTACAGGTGTGACAAATATGGTCCGGTGATTGCCATGACCAACTTGATACTGGGCGAAAATATCCGAAGAGAGCATTCCTCACATGCTCCGCACAACATCTTCACTGTCAAGGCGGACGCCTCTTTTGGGAAACAGCAAGGCGAATACATCCTTACGTCGACTTGGGCACTGACGGCGTCACCTTTGAGAAGCCCCATCTCTGGAAGGACATCAACGATACCAGAAACAACCCGCGTCAAACGTTTTACTTATACATGTATGTGATTGCCAAGAGTGAGTCCAGCTTCTCCTATGAGGTGTCCTTGAAGGCCTTGATCAAATATGCCAAGGTCGCCTTTGGCATCGATCTTCCTATATCTATTGTTTGTGGAGACAACATGCGGTCTTTGACTGCGGCGGCAATCAAGATTGACAAGCCTGGTGGCCTTGACGCGGTATTGTCCCTGAAAGATGTCGAGCATGTTCGCCGTAATTATCTGGACAAAGTTATCTCGTAAGTTTCTTTCCCCACTATTTCCTGTGTGCCCTCTCACCTGCTGAGCTATCTGTGTGTATGCCTGAACTTGGCTCACACTAATCAAGGTTAATTCATATCTTTTCTTACAAACTGATGTGTTTTTCCAGGCATGTTCCGGAAAATCTGAAGGAAAGGATCATTCGCGACCGCTTCCTATTTGAGAATGCCTTGACCATTGACATGCGCGACCTCATTGCGGACGTGGCCAAGCATGAGTGGGAAGGCCTTGGGTTGAAGGACTTTTGCAAGGCGGTCCGCAACTTTACCCATGGCGAGCACATCATGTTCTTTCGGGGTGCTAGCACGATCCCAGGCATCATGCCCACCATGCAATCAGACGAATGTGGCCATCGTGAGGACCGCCGCATAATCGACCGCAATGCCACCCACTTGCAAGTGCTTGAGGTCTCAGTCCCCAATCTGCTGAGAGCTCGTGCCTTCAAGAACAAGGACACCTTTGCGCACTCCCTTCCGACATATCCGTTCCTTTTCTTGAAGCTTGCATGTGAACTCTTAGCTGCAAACGCGGACGAGAAGAATTTCTACCTGTATCCTTCTCGAGTTCATGGGTTTGACTTCATCTACATGAACCTCACCGCATCTGGTAAAGTGGTGAACGAGCTGCGCGTGAGCAAGTTCCGCCTGTTGATCCGCGGAGATAATCCTCGTAACTTTTTCCGCAGCTTGGATCTGGTGCGCAAGTACATGGACGACATCGTCGAATTAACTTTCAATGTGGAAGATCCCACTTGTCCTATCAATGGGGATGCATGCTCGTGCAAGTGGTTTTGGCATTGCAAGTGTTGCCCCCACATCTTGGCGGGTTACCACCTTCGTGATGGCTTGGACATCTTTGGGATGCTTGAACGTGCTTTTCCCGCCAACCGCCCGAAAACCATGAAGCAAAAGAGGGCTGCGGAGGCTGCAAAGTGACCTGTATAACTCTCAGTTGAATAGAACCTGTAAAGTTTTGTACCTGTAGAACTCCTATTAGAGTCGAACATATCCCAATGACACATTTTCAAATAGTATTTATGTGCCCTATTTTGATCATTTATCTTGTTGCACCCTCACTTTTAATAATGAAGGCGCGTTGCGTTGGACCCTCCCGTCTCCTCTTCTGTATCAATACGGAAAAGTTTTTTAAGACTGAGTCAGGCTCCGCCCCCACACCCCCGTAAGTACACTTTTTTTCCAGCCTTATCGGGTCGCCCCCCCACACCCCCCGTTACCTTGATCCTTTTTCTTTAAACTGCGCCCACGGGGGGCTCCGCCCCACAACCGCCCCCCTGGGGTTCAAACCTTTTTGAAAATACTGCGCCCCGTGGGGCGCCCCACACACAAACTCGTTACTTTCGCTTTTTTTGTTCATACATATCCTACATATGCACCTACTTTCGGTAGTCGTCTCGTATCACGGCGTGCCATGAATTTCTATCACATATGTTAGAGAGTCGTATATCGCGGAATGCGGTGATTCGATATCACATAATTTCGGGAGGCGTCTTGCACGGCGTGCCATGAATTCATAGCACATATTTTCGAGAGTCATATGTTGCGGTATGCGGTGAATTGTTATCACATATTTTCGGGCGTCGTCCAGCACGGCATGCCACGATTTCCTAACGCATTTTTTCGAGAGCCGTATACTGCGGGATGCGGTGAATTGTTATCACATATTCTCGGTAGTCGTCTAGCACGGCGTGGTACGAATCCCTAGCATCCGGAATATGAAATAACGATACTCACGATATCACAGACATGAATATAAAGAAACCGGAACTCACAATATATCCGAGACCTGCATCAAGCGTGCATATTTCAAAATCTCAAACCGGAATGCACGGTCTTAAATAACGCAGAGCGAATTCAAGTTTGCCAGGCACGACATGGTTGGCGACACACCAAGCGGAGACACGAGGGTCATGTGTAGTAGCATGTCCATATGAATACACACTTTAAAAAGTTAGTACGGTTTTACATCTAGGTGTTTCGAGTGTCCCGTTATTTCGCCTAGTTATTCGTAGCTTTCCTACTTTCCTACTTTCCTAACTGTTTGCGGCGCCGTCAAGTGCCTTCTTCAAGCCGTTTGAAACATCCACCGCCAAGGACTTGAGAATCATCTGGTGTCGGGCATCGCATGTGGCAGCGAGGTCCGTGCCCGCTAAGAGGTATTTGACGTACTCCTTGACGCCGAATTCCCAAAACCCCCAATACAAGGCCGTGTTCGCCGGGTTGTACTGCACATCCGGGTTGTAGGAGGCCACACCCCGCAAGGCCAAGTTCGCGGAGAAAACAACCCTAGGCGTGCGATCCGAGTTGGCGACCCCTTGGTGTACCCCGCCGACAAGAGCGCAATCGCCCAACTGCACTCGTGCCTTTCCGCCAACATCCGCGGCGAAGGCATCGAGGTATTCCTTGGCGAACATGAGCGGACACTGCTCCAAGAAGTCCCTATCGCAAGCAAGCTTGTCGGGGGTGCTTCCTTCAAGGTTGGATGCGCCCAATCGTTGGCACAACTCATCGACGGCCATGTGCGGGGCTGTACAGATTCTTGTCGGAGAGGCTGGGCCAAGATGACCGATAACCGCCAAGTGATGGGCGGGTGCGTCGAGGGGTGTGTTCATCGGTTGGTCCAGATGCCATGGTTGCCAACCCGATAGGGTCGAGAGAACGACCTCCTTCTTGCCCCTGGATTTCTGCTGCACCAGGTCCATGTTGATAAGAAAAGCACTATTCTCAAGTAGGTAGTCTCCCTTAACGCGTTGAAGGAGCTGCTCCTTGAGGGTGTCCACGAAGATGTTTAGATGCTTTCGGTCTTCCTCGAACAGGACGGTATCATAGAATTCGGTTTGCAGCTTCGAGCTTCCGCTTCCCGCAGAAGAGTGGAAAACCTCAAGTTTGCCCCCGGTCAACGGTACAACCCCCGGTGGCAGTCTTTCCCAGTTCTTTATCTTGTCCAAGGCTTCCGTCCACATGCTCGCGAACCGCTCTCGAAGATGGGCGTCCGTAGCTTCGGGTAAAGCCAAGGTAAAGGGCGCGGCGAAGCCGATGGCGGTTTCGCGATTGAACTCGTCCAGCTGCTTTGTGCCTCGCCTGCGGCCGGCGCATCGATAGCATCGCAGCTCTTTATGCATGCGCTTCCGGGTGCACCTCTCCCCGGGGACATGGCTGGGGTTGGCATCCTTGCATATTACAAGTTGACCCTTCTTGTCCAGCATACCGCAATTGCAACGGTCCGTTGAGGAGTCTTCGGAATCTGTTGAACCCGCGAGAGTGAAACACGTGAGGATCCGCCGACATATGTTATCACATACATATTTGAGTGTCGTCTAGGGCGGTGCATGCGGTGAAATGTTATCACGTATATATTTGAGTGTCGTCTAGGGCGGTGCATGCGGTGAACAGCTGAACAGCTGAACAGCTGAACAGTAAACATAATAATAGGGTATCTTGACCGTGAATAACTTTTGAGTCACGAGGTCCTTTGGAATGAAACTTTGCATACATAAAGGGATTTTATAGACGAACACAACGATATATTGTTCGTTGTGATAGCATAAGTGAAACCCAAAATCTGATACCCATATCTTGTGGCTATATACGAGCCGTGAATAATAGGGTATCTTGACCGTGAATAACTTTTGAGTCACGAGGTCTTTTGGAATGAAACTTTGCATACATAAAGGGATTTTATAGACGAACACAACGATATATTGTTCGTTGTGATAGGATAAGTGAAACCCAAAATCTGATACCCATATCTTGTGGCTATATACGAGCCGTGAATAATAGGGTATCTTGACCGTGAATAACTTTTGAGTCACGAGGTCTTTTGGAATGAAACTTTGCATACATAAAGGGATTTTATAGACGAACACAACGATATATTGTTCGTTGTGATAGGATAAGTGAAACCCAAAATCTGATACCCATATCTTGTGGCTATATACGAGCCGTGAATAATAGGGTATCTTGACCGTGAATAACTTTTGAGTCACGAGGTCTTTTGGAATGAAACTTTGCATACATAAAGGGATTTTATAGACGAACACAACGATATATTGTTCGTTGTGATAGCATAAGTGAAACCCAAAATCTGATACCCATTTCTTGTGGCTATATACGAGCCGTAAATAATAGGGTATCTTGAACGTGAATAACTTTTGAGTCACGAGGTCTTTTGGAATGAAACTTTGCATACATAAAGGGATTTTATAGACGAACACAACGATATATTGTTTGTTGTGATAGGATAAGTGAAACCCAAAATCTGATACCCATTTCTTGTGGCTATATACGAGCCGTAAATAATAGGGTATATTGACTGTGAATAACTTTTGAGTCACGAGGTCTTTTGGAATGAAACTTTGCATACATAAAGGGATTCTATGGACGAACACAACGATATATTGTTCGTTGTAATAGGATAAGTGAAACCCAAAATCTGATACCCATTTCTTGTGGCTATATACGAGCCGTAAATAATAGGGTATCTTGACCGTGAATAACTTTTGAGTCACGAGGTCTTTTGGAATGAAACTTTGCATACATAAAAAGGGCTTTTATAGACGAACACAACGATATATTGTTCGTTGTGATAGGATAAGTGAAACCCAAAATCTGATACCCATTTCTTGTGGCTATATACGAGCCGTAAATAATAGGGTATCTTGACCGTGAATAACTTTTGAGTCACGAGGTCTTTTGGAATGAAACTTTGCATACATAAAGGGATTTTATAGACGAACACAACGATATATTGTTTGTTGTGATAGGATAAGCGAAACCCAAAATCTGATACCCATATCTTGTGGCGATATACGAGCCGTGAATAATAGGGTATCTTGACCGTGAATAACTTTTGAGTCACGAGGTCTTTTGGAATGAAACTTTGCATACATAAAGGGATTTTATAGACGAACACAACGATATATTGGTTGTTGTGATAGCATAAGTGAAACCCAAAATCTGATACCCATATCTTGTGGCTATATACGAGCCGTAAATAATAGGGTATCTTGACCGTGAATAACTTTTGAGGCATGAGGTCTTTTCGAATGAAACTTTGCATACATAAAGGTCTGTTATAGACGAACACAACGATATATTGTTTGTTGTGATAGCATAAGTGAAACCCAAAATCTGATACCCATATCTTGTGGCTATATACGAGCCGTGAATAATAGGGTATCTTGACCGTGAATAACTTTTGAGTCACGAGGTCTTTTGGAATGAAACTTTGCATACATAAAGGTTTGTTATAGACGAACATAACGATATATTGTTTGTTGTGATAGCATAAGTGAAACCCAAAATCTGATACCCATATCTTGTGGCTATATACGAGCCGTAAATAATAAGAATTCCCCACACGCACCGCACCACACGATCTAGATATATATGCGTGTAGATATATGAGTTCTAAGCAAGTGATATATGTTCACTATGATCAAACTTCGATCGGAATTCGGTGTCTTAGAGAACACGGCAGGTATATAATACAAGATAACATGATAGGTAATAATGCTAAAGCAAGAAGCTTACACAAAATAAAATGCTAGTTGTTATTGCTAAAGCAAAAAGCTTATACACGATAAAATGCTATTCAAGATAGAAGCTAGTTCACACGGACAGATTAGTCATTGTATCTTTTCAAGTTCCTATTGGTGCGGATAAGAGTGTTCATGTCAAATTGGTGAAACACAAAAACACCTCGGAACCCCATGTTGCTTTTCATTTTGTGGAGGCGGATATGGGAAGCCGCAATGTCACCCGTCAAAACTAGCAACCGACCATTTCCAACAAGAATCTTTTGAGCACCTTGAAACTTGACCTCCATTTCCAAAGCGGTATCTACCTCGGAGAAAACCCGTGGGATGCGAAAGGTGGAGTCGGATGCGGGCTCGGAGGCAACCTGAGAAGGCTCTACCGCCGCGGCCGCTTGAGCCATAAGATCCTCGAACTCGGCCGGAACAACCGCTTCCGCGGGAGGGTGTGCTGCCTCGGGGGCGGGTGTCTCTTGCGGAGACTCAAAAACAAATAAAAGAGCTCGAACGGTGTCGAGGAAAAAGGAATCCTTGCATATATCTTCGACGAAAGGAAATTGGACGGGTACATTTCCAAGGTTGTAACAAGCGGGGAGCATGTGTGCTTGCACCGCATCAACTTGAAAGGGGATAGGCAACGTGATCGCCCGATTCACCTCTTCGCCCACCAACGCGAAGAGTTTGGCGGTGACCAAGTCCGGTGGTTGGACACCTTGGGATGAGAGCCGGTGTGTGAAGATGTTGTTGGAAATCACCCCAACCCGAAACCAAGTTGAGATGGGGCTTGTGGATGCACGCCCACCCGAACACGCATGCGCCTTGCTTTTCATATAGTGGACAAGGAAGGAAATGTCCGGCGGGCTCAACTCATGAACCACGCGACAGATGCCGGGCTCCACGCCAACAATGGAAGGCTCCAATGCCAAAGGCGTGTCCATGCTCGTTCCACGCCTCTCGGAAAAAAAGCCGCTTGCTTGGGAAGCGCTCATTCCGCCAAAGAAAAGAAGGTTGAATTCCTCATTGGACAAGCGAGTGGGGGCAAGCTCTTGCGGGCCAAAGACTTGCAATGGGCGCGCGTTCATTTTGTTGTAGCGTCGCGGCTCTAAAAGATCTTTCAAGAACCGAAAAAAACGCGGTTCGTCTTTGTCGTTGAGTAGGCCATTGGCCACGAGGTGTTTCACCTCACGTTCGAACGTTGTTTTTTCAAGGACCCCTTCAGGTTTTTTGGCATCGCTTGAGACAGGAAGAGCCAGAATCATTTGCACGCGATACGCGTAAGCGGACGCATGCACTTTGAGAGGGTTGAAGAAGGGGCTTTCCCATCGCTTGTTTTGGTCTTGGGCCTTCAAAGTAAGAGCCATGAGCTTAAAACGATCGTCTCTCAAACTTGCGTATTCCGCTCTTGTCCAAGGGCTGGGGTGGGGGAATTCGGGTAAACGCAAGGAAAAGAATGGCCCAAGTACCACCAACCCCAAGCACTTCGGCGCATTCCCCAAGTCAACGTCCCCATACGTCGCGACTAGCGCGACGAAGTTACACCCTTGCGCGTGGATCACGTACTTACGGAGAATTTTATACAAGGTACCCTTGTAGAAGTTCTCGCTTTCCACTCTTGATAGGATGACAACGGGTATAGCACCTTTTTGGACCTCCGCAAGGCATCGCTCCTCATATGCTTGCTCAAGTGGTTCCACTGGTCCACTCTTGCGAGGCAAACGCTGCAAGCACCAAGCACAAAGAAACCCTTTAATAACGGAAAAAATTCAGCAGCGCTTCCGCCCATTAGGCTTAAAATTGAACTCATACCCTAACCCCTAATGCAACCTCGACTATGAGTCAAAGGTTGTAGGTTAGTATGATGAAGCCTCGCTCATAGAGCCGCAGGCCTGGTATGAATTGCAAACGAAGGTTCCGACCGTTGGTCCGCAAACTTTCGTTGCAAAGATGAAGTAAGCAAACAACACGCAACAAAGATCGCAACAAAGGCAAAGATCCGTCGCTCACAATTTCAGACAACGCGCGAAGCGTACCAAAGAATCTTCCACGTCTTGGGTAAAGTCTTCCATTGCGTAAGTGCGTAAAAATATACAAAATTTTTTTAAAGAAAGAGATATAATATCCAATAGGATATTACAGCAGTTCACTGAAAGTTTCGTAACCCTTTAGGCTTTCCACTATTCCTATACTGTGGTTACACTATTGATTTTACCCATAATTAATTATTCACCGAAATTATCGAAATCCGAAAACAATTCATGAAAAATAAATATCTCTGACCCCAAACAAGTGACCAACAAGGAAATAGTCAATTAATTAATTATTTCGAGATCCTGTGTTTGTGCAATAGGGACAAGAAATAGTTGGGAAAATATATAAGGCGGTGGGCACACATGTGTCACAAGACAAATAAATAGCGGGATAATTATTGGTCCAGACCGATATACAGTGTGCATACGATAGACAGATAATATCTCATACGTACATACGATAGGAGGCCACGTTGTGTTCTATCGCAATCGGTTCACGCACGGCGCACTCGGCATCCGGCAGCACCTTTCTTTCAAACTCTCACTCGAAACTGTTGTGTGATCTGCTTCTGAGAAACAAAAAAGATGAGTGCCACAGAGCACGAATGTTTGATATGCAAAATCCGCGGATTAGGATCGTCATGCCAGTGTCAACCGGTCACACTGGGTGATATGGTGGCGAAGCGTCGCCGTTTGGATAAATTGCCGCAGGCATCGATTCTCTCGAGCCTCCAAGTGAGGGTCGTGGAACGTTCCCACGTCAACAACGACCCGAAGGTGAATAGGCCTGTATCGGCTATCGAACCAACCGAAGACGACCCTGACCCGAAGTTCCTTCCCAAGACCAAGAAGAAGTGGTCCCTTATCGCTTACGGAGCCTTATGCAAGTCGAAAGTCGTCGTTGGTCGCCCGAAAAAAACAGCGTTTGAGAACGGCAGTTTACTTTGGGTGAGATTCCTATGGCGTGTTACGTGTTACGCGTAAAACTCACAAGGCCCGAAATACGTAATTTACGCGTAATTTACGCCCGGGGGGGGGGCGTATCATGCAACATAGTGATATGCAAGGGTATGATATATATTATGTGGTATGAGCGGTGTGTATCAATAGATAAATAGGTTGGTTATTAATTAAGTCTCAAGTGGAATATGTGAGAAATAAGCGACAAGAAATAGTTCGAAAATTAAATAATTTTCAGCGTGCGATAGTCGTGCGATAGGCCCCTTTTCAAAAAATAATTAATTCGGCGTCGACTCAAAATACTATTGAAAATAAAGAATTATTGATGGTGTGGGGGGGGGGATAAAATCAATAGTGTAACCACAGTAACCGCTCACCACTGTCAAGAACTGCAAAAACGGACAGGAACTGCAAAAACGGTCACGATTCTGCAAAAGCCGACACTGGAAATTTGTGCCATGATACCATTCGGGTGTCATCGTCATTTCAATTTTCGCCCGAGAATTCCAAATTCTCGGGCGAGAATTCCAAATCGATCGAATCTGGGATTCTGGGTCAGTGTCGCTCGAATGTAAAGTTGATCCGACGTGCAGTATTCGCGAAAGCTAAAAATTCGCGACCATGAATCAAAAATTCATGGTCATGAATTTAGAATTCATGATCATGAATCTGAAATTCGCGACCATGAATTCCGAGGAACGTTGACCACAGCGCAGCGGTTGTCATTGTCGGGCGAGAATTTTATGTCACGCTCTCATCGTCTGACGCGCCAGTGTCGGCTTTTGCAGAATCGTGACCGTTTTTGCAATTTATGTCCGTTTTTGCAGTCTTTTTTTTTTCGCGTACCTCTGTTTTCTTAACCAGTCGAGGGGCTCCGCCCCACACCCCCCGTAACTACATTTTTTTTCCAGACTTCCTCTGTCGAGGGTCCTGCCCCACACCCCCGTAACTGAGCACTTTTTTTTTTCCAGACTGATTTATAGCTCCGCCCCCACACCCCCGTAACTACACTCTTCTTTTTTTTTTCCAGACTGGAGTCGCAGGGGGCTCCGCCCCCCACACCTCCGTAACTACACTTTTTTTTCCAGACTGAGTCGAGGTGGGGCTCCGCCCCCCACACTCGTTAGTACTTTTTTCCCAGACTGAACGGGCTCCGCCCCACACTCTGTTAGTACACTTTTTTTTTTCGTGCCTGTGTCACCAACTTGCATTCTGGGAGCTTTGCAGACTGCGTCACATGTCGTGAAACTTGGCGACCACCTATCTGAACACAACGTGTCGACGACGACAACGACAACGCTTTTGTCATCGTCACCGTGTCCTGTGACACTGCACTGCACTGGCACTGTCTCAGACTGTCACCAACTTGCACCAGGGTAGAAGTCTTCCAAAATTCTTTACGGCCCGTAAACTATATTTCCGCTGGCCCGCTTTCGGCCAAAACGGTCAAGGAAGAACAATGCCCGCCGCAGGCGCGAAATTTTGAAATTAAGTATGGGGGTTTGATAAAAAGTGGCATAAAATGCCTATATTTTTGGCCGAAGTTTGGCCGGCTCATATTTTTGTGCGGCCCGGGGGCGAAAGCCCCTTCGGCCCGGTTTCGGCCCGGAGCGAGCTTCTGCGGCCCCGGGCCGGCCCGCCACGGTAAGACTTCTACCCTGACTTGCACTCTGTCAGACTGTCACCAACTTGCACTCTGGGAGCTCGAGCTCTGCGAGCTCCTGTGTATAATTCCCAACGCTCATGACACTGTCACCAACTTTCATTCTGGGAGCTTTGCGGACTGCGTCACATGTCGTAAAACCTGGCGACCACCTACCTGATCACAAAAGTGGGACGGACGTACTCGACACATTAAACGCCGCATGGGCCCTCCGTCGGAGACGGGAGGGTATAAATTTAAATATGAAAAGTGATATCAAAAGACATGGTTTTGACTTAACACTCTGTGATTCCCCACCCCTCGGTAGAACCGGGCGATCCCTTGATATTTGTTACCTACGTGCTGTATAGATTTTGCTCATACCGCCTTACTTTGCGAAAGTTTTATTATTATAACAAGTTTGTTTCAGCGCTTTTTTTGAATCTATTATGTATATATGTAGAAATGATCGAATCAAATAGCTCAAATTACAACGAACGCTGCCTCATCCGTCGCAGTGTTGGACGACATCTGTAAAGTGTTAATGGCTGACAATAATGAAGGGTTCGATACTAGTGCAGCTTACTTGAGACCACCTGAGTCGGAGACACAGTCTGCCAAGCTTTCATCATTTTTTGAGAATCAGGACAGCGCAGTTTTTGACCCAAAGGACCTCATAGTCGGAACTTCAAGCCTCTTGGCCTCACTGAAGAAGTCGATAGCCCTCAGGTCGAATCTTTGCAAGTTTCAGTTGTATGAGTATATTTGTATCAACATTTGCATATGTTTCGCAAGCTTTTGTCGCACACTTCTTCTGACAGCACACATATTTAGATAGTTTTAACATGGAGTCATATAAATTTGTGGATGATATTTTTTTATTTATGTGCAATTTGACTTCAGGGACCTCTGCATACGCATATCGAAGCTTGTTCTGACGATATGCTTTTACACGACGGTTATGATGGTACATTTAAACGCGCAGGACTCCTTTCAGGTGAATTTTGAGGGTTATATGTTCCCTGATACCTGTTCCCTGATCCCTGGAAAACCTATTTGTGGCTGGTGACATTTTTCTCGATGGTGCTCCAGACGGTGTCTTCGGTAGCGCAACGCGTTCTCCCACCTTTGCGCGGTGTGGAATTTATGGACTGGTTCAAGACTATGGTGTGGCCCTTTTACTCTTCATGGCTGTACTCTGCATGGGCTTTTATGAATTTACTGTGCGAACCCGGAGTACCTGAAACACTTTAAAAGTTTAAGCTCTGAACAGCGGATTTTCGATCCGGGCGACGCCGTCGGTGCTCCCAGGACATCGTTACCTTTATGATACTTGTCCCGATGATGACCCACGTACCATTGAATAATAGAGTTTTCGGATGATAGCAAGGTATTCTAGTCTACAGACGTCCCTGACGTGACTAGCTTAGACTCTGACGGTCACAATCACTCTTCGTCGTCGTCGGAGCTAGGGCAGTGCTATAACTTCCAGGGATATCTGATGATAGTGCGTTGAATCATGCTCAACGACGGCACCTATGACACCACGGTTCTAAAATTGCATCTTCGACGTTGATGTATGATTCAGGTTTGGCAAGTGTGGGAAGACCCGGTGTGTGGAGATGGGCTCTGCGTATCGCCGCACGAATTTCCCAGCTTTGGGCGGTAAGCACAACTATGTATCAGAACACTACAACAACTTTTCTTAGTGGCTGCAAGCTTATGGAAAAACTTACAGGGCCTTGAAGAGTGTCCCATGTAAACTACTGCTTAGAAGTTGACGCCGAACTTACACGCAGTGAAATTGCTGGCACAACGATGCATATATGGTGCTTGCAGTCTCTTGAAAGTTTGCACCGGGCTACTACCCTGATGACTCATAACGCGCCAAGCGCTGAAATTAGCTGACTACTTTGAACATGCTTGATTTGAGCACTATCAGTTCTCATACAAGGTAATCCACTATGAATTCCCCTTTGACAAAATCTCTGTCAAAATCTTAGATTCCCGAACGTTGCAGCTACTCTCAGTCTAAGTCTAAGTACCAACCATAAGTCTAACAACCTCAGTGTTGGTTACAGCCATATTGTTACTAGAGCTCAAAACTTAAGATTCTGAAATTTGGTCTACTGGGATTCAAATACCAAGATCTATCAGGCTGCATTACTGATTTTTAGAATCCTTTTCACAAACGGCGGATTGTGTTTCAGTTTTGGCTGCAAAGTCGATTGTGGTTCAGAAACGGAGTTGGCGACGACTATGCTCTTCATTGAGGTAATATTGTCACTGAGGCCCAGCACACAATAATCTATGAATCATGAAGAGC
>LGRX02008105.1:0-23265 GCA_001247695.2 Cymbomonas tetramitiformis | reverse complement strand
GGATGGGTCATTGTTGACCAATCTACCTTCAGGTGCAAACCAGAATCTACAATCAGTAACTGACCAAGGAAGCAGTACCACAAATAGTATTAGTGCTTCTGCATTTGTGGGTGATGGGTCAGGATTAACAAATCTTCCAGTTCAACCTGATGCATCTACACTTCAAGATGTGACCACTAGAGGGGCTACAACTAGTGTTGCCGATGTTTCATACACAGGTACCGGTACAATGATTGTCAATCAAGAGAAACTCAGTGGAAATAATCTTAGAATTGAAAGTGGTTCTGGTGGTTTTGGTAAAGTATCAATCGGAGAACAAACTCAAGGGTATACAAACGCTGACCACATTGGAGACCGTTCTATTGCTATAGGTAGGAATGCATTGTCCATTAACAATACAACAAGTAATGACACGATTGCAATTGGTTCCGGTTCGTGCAATAGTAATTGTGGTGACTATGTCGTGTCTATTGGCGACGATTGCGGTCAGGTTAACTGCAAAGATGCAGCAGTGAACATTGGAAAATATGCAGGTGAATATACAGCCGGTGAAAGTTCCATAAACATAGGTGCTTTGGCAGGACAAAACTCTACTCAAAGTGGAGTGAACACCGATAACACAATTGTTTTGAATGCAAGCGGGATTGAATTGAATGCCGGTGTGGCAAGTAGTTGTTATATTCGACCAATCAGGGCTAGTCCCGATGTAGGTTCCGAAAGTCTACAATTATATTACGATTCAGCATCAAACGAAGTCAGAAGTGGAGCAGTGCTTCAGGGCTCCGTAGGTACGCTCGCACAAGTAGTCGCAAACGGCGATACAGCCTCAAACATAAACCTCAGTGGAGACTTAGATGCAGCGGGTATCTTTCTAAGTAACTCGCTAAATTATGCTTACCCAAGTTCAACCGCCTCACTCACACTATCAGGCGTACCTTTGACACTCATTACGAAAGCGTACGCTCATACCACCCTTCCAGCCAACCCGCTACGATTCACCGGAGATGTCTTTACATTTGTCAATACGACATCCAATACAATCACAGCTTCAACGATTGTTATGTTCGATGATGACGGTATCTCGAACGTGAATGGAGTTCAACCGTTCAATAACTCATACACTCAAAGTAATCAGAATTGTACACCCGTTGGAGTTTGCATTCAAGATAGTGCTGCAACTCAGAGTTGTTTCGTTTTAATAGGACGTGGATTTACAACTTGCCGGAATGCAAATGCTACGGACAACACCTACGTCAAAGGGCAACGTGTTAAATGCATAGTAAACGGTGAGATAATTAGCGCTCAAACTAATGCTGGCGATTCGATTATTGGTACAGCTATGGAATCAAAAGTTGCAGGGGCGGGTGAAGGTGTATTAATTTGGGTAAGACCAGATTTCAATTATTTTGTTTGAATTCTATTATAGTAGCGGGTAGCTAGTAATGGGCATTTTTAAAAACATTTTCTATTTCATAAAATTTATTCTACAAAAATACTTTTCTTCCTTTGAAATACTTTTTAAAACAACCCATTACCACGTACCCAATACCTTTTATGTATATTATATGTATATATATTTATGTTTAACAATTGCATATTAAGCATCCGATTCATCATCATCGGAGTGTCTTTGAGGTTTGCGCATTCCAACACGTACACGTTTAGTCCTACCATTGATTTTTCGTTGAGCGGGATATATATGATGTTTTGTTAAAAGCTTGCCAAATTCGGTTGCGGTCATTAAATTTCCATCTTTTATAAACCAATCGTGTACGTTTTCAATAATAACATACCAATCACCAACCTTTTTCCAATCAAATCTATATATTCCTTCTTTTGTCATTACACCTTTGAAGTCTTTTAGAATGTCTTTACTTTTGTAAATCTCATAATTAGCCTCAATCCATTCAAATCCACCTCTATTAGAACCCGTTCTTTCCGCTACTTCAGATTTGACAAATTCAGGTTTGGGAGTTCGACCATTGATAATACTTTTTCGATAATAGTCGCACAATATACTAATAAATGCATCCGCTACATTTACTTGGTTTACGAAATTATCAATGCTATCATCTCTCACAAAGTAAGCATCGTTCGGTTCCATAATGCTATCGCTAGATGTTCTATCACATTGAACATAATTTGCTCTATCCGTGTATGCTCTATCGACCCCTTCAACCTCGGGTGTATCGTTGGATAGACAAAGCATATATGCTTGTATTTTGACATTTGTGGCGTTTTGATACAACTCTCGCATCGGTAATGTTTCGTTCCCGCCACTGCAAAACTTTTTCAAGATGGTTGCGGACAACTTTTCAATTCTCATTTTGTGTTCCCCAAAATTATTTTTTGTCGCTTCAACACCAATGTCACATTCATTACTTATTGCAAAACGTCTATGCCACAGCTCAACCGCCCAAGTCCATTTTCGTTCATTTTCCATATCGGATTTGTACTTTTTGGCTTTTAAATTTTCTCCATCAAATTCATATTGGAATTCTTCAAATGCACGTTTTAACAATGAAGTCAATTTCCCTTTTCCGCAAGCCGTGTCACCTATCAAAAACATAAATTGTCTATCACATATTTCACCCGCCATCCCCCTTGCTAATTGCTCTAGCACATAATCTCGTTTTTCAATGTTGGTAATTGGGTTATCAAACAATCTCCTAATCACCTCAGATTTCAATTCGGAGTAATCTTCCGAAACATTATAGTCCCGATGTATTTTGTTGATAAAGTTATAGCTTGGATGCTTCTTCAATAATTCAAAGTTTTTCAAATCCAACACACCATTATCGAAAAGAAGGTACCCTTTACTTTTCGACACGTCAAACTCTATCAGCACGGGTGCTTTTTGAGAGACTAGCTTGTATGCGGGTTCATACAAACTCATAAAAGACTTTGATTCATCTTTGGAACTAACATTTATAAATATTTTGGTGTAGTTGCGCTCAATGATTTTTAGATGCAAACCTTTCCCTTTATGTTTATCAAGCGTCCACCTACCGTCTTCTTCGTCATATATCATTAACCCCAATGGTGTGATAAAAATTTGGTCTTGAAATTGTTCGAGTATTAGGTCACAATGTACTTGGTCACTACGTCGTTCATCTATGTCATCGATGAAAGGTTGGTGGGATTCAAGCCATCGACAATCTTCATCCGTGGCGGAAGTTGCTTGACATTTCAATTGCATTTCAAAACACGTGTGTGCTTTTATACATACTTTCAACTCGCTTATTACTTTGTCAATGTCGACATTATCGTCTTTATATACCAAAATCTCGTCGTGGATTAGTGCCGCAGGCTTCATTTTAGTATTCGTCACCAAATAGTCATATATACACATCATCATCCGACTCTCTATTTCTTGAATATACAACCCCAATGCACTCCTAAATTTTGCCATTTCTTTTGTCTTATTTTTTACTTCACAAGCTACTTGTACGGCTTTTGCAAATTTTGGAAAGTGCTCGAGTGCATCATTTGTAAGTATATTTTTTATTTGGTCTTCATATTGTTTTATACAATCTATATATTGATGTTTAGGAAGTTTAAGTTCATTTAACCAAGTTTGAAATGAGCCTCCAAATGTCAATATCAACATCAAGTGTTTTGCATTAGCTCTACTCACATTATAACTTTGTTGAATGTTGTAAAATATACTTTCTCTATTCACAATGTAATCGTTTATTGCCGAGCATTCAATGTTATACTTCTCACACAATTGAGATATGATTGTTGGATGCGCATTTTCTAAATCAAATGAAATGTAGTTTCCGTCCATAACAAGTCGGCGGATAACATTATATTGATTTTGGAAACAACAAGTATTATACTTATCACTCACCGGGTAATATCTACCTAAATTGTATGGTGCTTTTTTGTAAGTTATGGTGTTCATATGTGTCTTTTTACTCATAAACTTATGCATCTTCTTCAATTTGGTTTGTTCCTCGCGCCACATCATTTTCTTTATATCATAACCTTTGGAATTTACATCTACTTTAAGTAAAAGTTCCATAACCTCATACTTAAAATAGGTCTCACTTAAAGTAATTTGCTCGGGGCATTTATCATAATTCATTGTTTCTATATACTATGAATACGGTTTCTCTTTAAGTTAAATTTTAATAGCATATATATTATCAGCATTTTTTATTTTCTTTTGGTGATATGACCTCTTAACTTTTTCACAATGCAGAAGACGATTACGGTCATACCAAGATGCATTATATTTTTTTGTGACGCATTATACCTTTCCCGATTCTTTTCTCTATATCGTTTGGCTGCTGATTTTTGTGCTTCGGATGTAGGCATCGCGCTACCAGATTAGTGTTATAAGTGACCGAAGCTTTAAATTCGTTGTTCATAGCATATATGTTCAATAAAGCAACACACGTGAGGTTATGGTACCGGGTTCCGAGTAATTGGTACTTTTGAAAAACATTTTCAAATAATTAAAAATAAATATACAAAATGATATTCTTTCTTTGATATACTTTTATAAACAACCCATTACCACATACCCATTACCCAATCTGTCCTAAAATTTTTAACTTTAAGACATAAACTCTATAAGGTATACTTGAATCATTTACAACATACTCAAGTACATACATACATACTTTACTTACTTCTACTTACTTTCACAAATATGTCTTACTCCGCGATGCTCAAATGGGGTAATAAGACCATTGATGTGGAAATTGAAAGATGCAATAACTTGCATGTTTATGTAAAGAGAAAAGAAGACAAAATGTATTTGAGTGCTCACGAAAATAAGAAGCATATTTTTTGGACTGATGAGCCAAGTGATTGGGAAACTTGGGAGATTACCGAAGATAATCATTTATACTCTTGGCATTATACTTATGCATTTTATGACGAAACAAACGACAATCATTGGCAATGCGGGTCACATAAGGAATACTCCACTTTTCAAGTGATAAAGCCTACGGCACAAAAAATTACGAATTTACCATATGTACAAAACTTGATGAGTGAAATTGAAAGTATGTTGAGCAATGTAAAATTGAATAAACAATATCGAGACAAAACAAAAAAGATTCGCTTCAACCTAAATTGGTCATTTATGCTTGGAAACACGACCGGAGCATTGGGTGGTGGCGGTATGCAAACACCTCACAATATGCCTCATAAGAAAGGCAAAGGTGTTTGTGTGAGTAAAGTCGAAGATAGAAAACTTCCTAAATGGAAGCAAGCATTATGGGCGGTTTCGAAGGAATTGATAAGTATTATTGATAAAGATTTTTCGGAAGGCGAGTACGTTGTCAATTATGCAAAAATGGAACCCGGCACGTATGTGAAAAACACGTCGATGCCGAAGATATAAGTTTTCAATATGCAATGGCGCTCGGAGATTTTAAAGGCGCGCCATTAAGGTGTTACGACTCAAATGACCAAATCATCGGTGACTTTTACAATCGAAACAAAGTGTTAAAGGTAGATGGAAGATTACCCCACGAAGTGATAATGGACAATTTTGAAGGTACACGATATGTAGTCATATGGTTTAAATTGTATGACCATCGGAAATTAGTGGAAGACCCTATATTAACAACTCCTTGCTATGTATAAATAATGTCATCATAATTCGACCGAAATAACTCGTCCGGCTGATACCATTAATTTAGAAGTGAACATACATATAATCATAGTTTCATTGGGTCCACCCGTAGCCGCATTGCCAGAGTCAAATGCTACACCGGCAGCCGATGCATTGTCGCTAGCCGTACATTGTAAATAGCAACTACTATTAGTGCCTAAACTTGAGTATCCACTCAATCGGCGCGGTTCATTATCCAAACACAAATTTAAAGGCAATATAAAAGAATTGTTGAAATAATCAGTTCTCGATTGCATATGATTTGAACCCATCATTGAATATTGGTCACCTTGTGAATGAGTGATATTCATATAGGCTTGTAAAGGCGAATTAGGAAATGCAGGGGTCAACACGTTGTTTACGCTCCAAGAGTAACGAAAGGCTCTATTACCGCCATACATTTTAGATGGCAATTGATAAAGACGTCCGAGACGATTAGTATATTGTGCAATCCCGGTTTCGTTTACGGTTCGATAATTTAAAGGACGGGTTATGGCATAAGCTTTATTCCAACAATTGACCGATAGTGCAAATCGTACATTTTTATTATTGGTCGAATCGCTTTGGAAAAATGTCGCATAATTTTCAAAGATGATTGTCAATGCTCCTTTTGAAATCAATTCCTCTATATTTTGTTCCACAACTCCGCTTGAGAATGATAATGTGGTAATTGATGCAGAAACTTGAGATAACGTAAAGCTTGCATTTTGAGCAAATGTTTGAGCAGCAGCTGCTTTAGTAGTAAATACCCCGGGGGCTTGACCTTGTTCGCCATATAACAAACACGTTAATGCATTGTCGGTAAAGAGCCTGATACGTATTGCCCCGAGTGTGCTCGAGTCAATTATGGATGGCTCACAAGTTCCTAAAAATCCTAAAAGATTGTTCAAAATAAATTCTCGCCCTTCAAAGTCACCCGCTTGATTATCTTCGTCAGCTGAACCCGTTATCAATCCATTAGTTAATTGGATACACTCCGAGCCACAATTCGACAACACGCTTCTATATGTTATTTCGTTTTCTAAATGGTCGCTAACTAGATGTTTAACCTCTTGAATGTCAGATGCTTGAGCCACCGATTGATTTACAATAACACCATTTATACTTACCTCATATCTAGAGAATAGGTTGAATATTTCCGGCAAAAATGAATGACACGTTTTCAATGCACCTCCTCCACTATCGTACGTAAATGCACGATTGGTTTTGGCAAAGAATCTTATAGCAAATTTGCGCGTGTCGATAAAACTATTTATAGGTAAATTTATCTCCAAAGAACCTCCTCCACCATTCACAACGGTCGAGTTTGATGTCAATAATTCAAATTGATTCTGGCTAAAATCTGTCATTTGAGTCGTCGCATAACTTAAAGATTCGGGATAATAGCTGTCTAACATTTCTTTATAATAATATATAATACAGATAAATTTATTGCGAATCATTGCTTATAACTTCAACTTTTAATGAAAAACTGAAATATACATTTCCTGAGCGAGCTTGGCTAATAAGAGACGACGGCGTCCGACCATTGTCTTTTGAAATTTGAAACATTAGTCTTCCACGTGAGTCCGTTAATGCAAAGTTTATTTGTGACAATAGACTTGGACTTATGATAACGCTATAATTGTTGTTGGCATCTATATATGAAAATGATGGCTTAGATAAGTCGTCGATAGCAATTTTAAATAATATATCACTAGATATCATCTCACCGACTTGGTCGTCACTAGCTTGACTTAGATTAACAACCTCTAAAGCCGAGCTTGAAACTAACGATTGTGTGCGGAGATATAACTCTCGAATTGTGTTCGATGTAAATGGAAAGTAGCTTTGCATAGTCTTTGATGATGTCTTTTGAAACATCGGTTCTAATTGGCTCAATTCAGATTTGCCTACCAAATCTCGCTCCCGAACCGGATTGCCCCCTAAAAGTTCGCTCGAATCGTTGTTGAGTGCATCGTTTACCGTTGATGCAAATGGGCTTATTGCATTTAACAAAGTTCCGCTACACCTCCCTATGCTTTTGGTTGCGAAGGAGTAAAAATCAAACTTATCTTCCAAATCATTGTCGAATTCCAACACAATTAATTTGAGGTTTGCATCGGCTTGTGTTGCTACACTAGCCGTCACCGTCACGGCGGAACCGGCGGGTCCTAGTTGATTATTTATAGCATCACCTATAGCCGCCAAAATTTGTGCGTCGTCAAATGTTTTAGGAAAAGGAAAATTTTGGGGGTTGATTTCAATTTTAAACAACTTGTTGGCATTAGCTGTTTTGTCTCCCCAAAAAAATGTATTGTTCGTTTGATTTATATCATAAAATGTCTTTTCAATGTAAAAATCATTAACGGTGAGTTGCAATTGGTCCGTCGTCTTATATGAAAGCAATTGACTCGGAATATTATATTGACCCAGTCGTGAATCGAGTAAACTATTTTGTTCGCTATTAAAGTATAACATTTTTGAGAATTTCGAGACATTCATCGTTACTATATGGTTACATTATTTTTAACATAATCGCTTAACTCTTGTTCACTCATTTTGGCATACTTGTAATAATCTTCTTGAGTTTCACGTGGTTTCGGTTTTACCAAGGATTTATTATCGTACCAATTTTGGAATTTGTCGGGATTTACCATATATGCTTTGATTGTGTATACTAGAATCGAATCGGGAAGATGTGGATGTAGTTCCTTATAATGTTTAAAATAGTCGCACATAAGTTCCTTTTGACGGTAGGTGAAGCACTTTTCGGAAATGTCGGCGATACAATTCATTTTTCTAATAGTATTATATTAATGAAAACAATTAAATTAAATGATACAAAACTTAAAATTCAACCACCGAAAGCTAGTGCATTTCAATACGAAACGGGCGAAAACCTATTAAAACAACCATTCAACATTTTATTGGTAGGTCGTCGTGGTTCAGCCAAATCGACCTCGGCGTGTAACTATTTACGAATGCTTAAACAAGATGACAATTGCGACCGTATATTGTGCATAAGCTCAACATTCTCATCCAATAAATCACTAATGGAAGACCTAGATATAGAGGACGAAGATGTGTTCGACCCGGACGACCCAAAAACCATTGATATTGTATTAGAAATTATGGACAATGAAGCGGAAGGTTATGAAAACTATTTAAAAGAATTGGAAATTTACAAGCAAGTTATGAAAATGATACATAGCGATTCGGTAAGTATACTCGACATTCCTCCGGAATATTTGTTGAAATTTGCGTCAAACAATTATCAACCACCGACATATAAATACCATCATCAACCACGAATTATTGCTTTTGTCGATGACGCACAAAGTACTCGGCTATTTGGTAATCGAAAATTTATCAATATGTGTGTGCGGCATCGACATTGTGGAATGTTCTCTAAAGATATGGGAGGTGCTTTAGGTTTGAGTTTATTGATTTGCGTCCAAAACTTTTCAAGCGCTCAATTCGGTTTGCCTCGTGCCGTTAGAAACAATGCAACGGCATATATATTGTTCAAAATATATGATGAAAAAGAGATGGAAAACGTTTATAAAAGTGTGTCCGGAGAAATCCCTTTTGAAGAGTTTATGGAAGTATATGATTATGCTACAAAAGAAAAATATTGTTTTTTGCTTATAGACTTGAACCCCAAAGATTCAAATAAGAAGTATCGGAAATGCTTTAATGAGCTAATAGTACCGAATGCCAATTTAAAAATGGAAAGTTAATAGTAAATATATATGAAAACTCCTTGTGAAAGATGTACGGCTATGACCAAATCCGGGCATCGATGTAAGAATATGACTTGCAAATGGAGTCCATTATGTTATGTGCACAAGCAAGTTGTAGTCGGCGATAGCCAAATACCTAACTCGGGTCAAGCTGTATATGCCAAGAGCAATTTAAAGAAAGGCACGATGGTTGGAAGATACACTATCGGAACCGACAAAATGACGTTACAACAAATGAACGCCAAATTTCCGAGTGTGAAGGATAGGACTCATATTTGGAGCAACAATCCAAATGCATATTTTGATGCCGCAAAAACCAATTCGGTCGCGGGCAAATACAATAGTTGTACGCCTCTAGATGCTAGAAAAATGGGATGTAAGAATAATGCAAGAATCAACAATGTAGGGAACATAGTACTAAATCGAAATGTAAAACAAGACCGCGAGATATATGTTTCTTATGGAAGGGAATATTGGAGAAATAGAAAATAAATTTTCAAGAGAGGAAATTTAAGTCTCGAGGTAATTTCATTTTATAACAAAACCACGCCGTTTCAAAGTTACATTTTCCCGGGAAAGTTCTTTCTTTATTTACAATTTTGTAAAATTGAATTCGTTTCCTCGGTATTATTAATTGGATGTCATTTGCAAATAATTCGCGCAAATAGTTTGTGTTGAGCATTGATATCGGACACAACAACATAAACGGTTTACCAATTTTCTTTAAATGCGTCAATACTTTTTTTTTTTTGGGAATATGGGATGTTTGACAATATGAAATCATAATCTAATGTTTCACTATCTATGAAAAAATCTAGAGTTGGTTTGTGTATAACCTTTTGGCAACCAATCTCTTGTAGGTATTCGCCCGCAATTCCATCACAATAAAACGGTTCATATAGGATTTTTTCTTTCGGAATAAATTGTTTGATATTTTCAAAAGCGGATTTAGGAGTAGCATAGTCGTCATATTTTGTAAAAGTCTTGGTGTGAAATGACGCCATATTTATCGAATTATTATATTAACAATTATTATATAAAAGAAATGTCTTTACGCATAAAAGGATTCCAAAACCAAATGAAAATTCGCTCCGGTCTCCAAGCTCCACAATATGTCGTCAATGAACCGATTGTAGGTGGTAATAAGTTAAATGAATTTTCAAAAATCCGAGGTAACAATGGACCTATGAATCCTATGTTAATGAACACTCACCGCCCGGCATCCTCGATGATAGAACCGTGCCGCTCCGTAAGTCGATATTTTGAAAGAAGTTCGCGAGGTTCATATCCGGACGGAGTAGGTTATAAGAGTTATCTTGTGACAAATAAAACGCCAATTAACGCGGAAACGGTTGTGTTCTATAGACCTCGTTATCATCCACAAATTAAACATTTAAAGTATCCCAATCAATCTAGTATAGGTGGTATATATATGCCACAAAACAAAAGTGAAAGCAAGTAAATTTAGTTTGGCTTATTTTCTTTTTGTTTATATTAAATGCCAAAGAAAGGTGAACCGTTGTCCGATGAACACAAACAAATTCTTGCCAAGGCTCGAGAGAAGGCGTTAGCGATTCGACGTGAAAAATCTAAACAAAAAGCTGACATCAAATTAGCAAATGAAATAGAAAAGAGGGAAATGCACGAAAAAGCTCAAAAAGTGATATCAAAGGCGGTGACCAAGGATGATTCCGAACCCGAATGTGATACTAACGATTCAATAGATGAGGAACAATTAAAAGACCATCAAACGGACGAGGTGACAATTCATAAAAAATCTATTAAAAAAATTAAGCCCAAGAAAAAAGTTGTTTATGTACAAGAGTCAAGTGGCGAATCGAGTGAGGAGGAAGAAATTGTTGTAAAGAACAAAAAAACAAGTAAAAAAGTATCTAAAAGCGAAATCAACGAATCGCCATCCGTGGAGTTAAGTGAACGTGACAAATTATATATGTTAACAAAGAAGTCTTTGCTAGGTTTTAATTATCAATAACAAATTATAAAGACTTCAATCTATTGCTTAATATTTTCATCGTTCCTTTAATGCTCAAATTGTTGTCTTCGCAATTTCTTTGTAGGGCGTCCTTATTCTTCTCATATTTCACCATAAATATATATCGAATATCATTGCCTTTTTTGATATTAATTTTTATATTTTTCTTCTTAATATTCAAAGACATTACAATGTCATTACAACAATAAAAATCATATAAATGAGGACGATTTTTGGTGTATAAAACATCATACCATTTTTTTATTGATAAATGTGTATTCTTGACAAGCACGTGCTTTCAATTCTTTCAAGACAATATTTGAAAAATAGGATTTCCAAATGATTACTTGAATGTCGTGGGGAGCGTCGTACAACAAATTCGAAGTAGAAGCCATATCAAAAGCGAGATTGTTAGTATTCGGTGTATATAGTGAATACTTGTTATGTTGTTAGTGCTTCAAGTATACTCTAGTATAGTTATGTCTTAAAGTTATATATATATATATATAATGTAAAAAGTACGGGGTATGGGGTAATGGGTTGTTTTAAAAACTATTTCAAAGGAAGAAAAGTATTTTTGTAAAAAAACTTATAGCATTTTGAATTTTTTTTTAGAAATGCCCATTACCCGCAACCCAATACCTTTTATGGCATTAAATCGAGTATAAGATTATAGGGAATGCGATATGCACTTTCTACACATTTAACGCCGTAACCAATATTTGCATTTGAGCTACGCGTCCGTTGTGCGGTTTCAATGTGCTTCCCATAATTTATTTTAGTATCACAATAAGATGTGTTTTTGGAACACATTTTCAACTCAAGGTTTTGTTTATTTGTCCAAATATTTGTGGTTTTACGATAACCAAACCCGTATTTGCAATATGAACACGTATGCTTGTATTGTGTTAATGATTGCATAAAATCTCTATGTTGCAACAAGCCACCGTCCGATGGGTTTTCAATATACCAATAGTTGGGTTGGAGATATTCTATAATGGTCAATGTTCGTTTTACCATCGCATCAGCCAAATTTAGATTTCGGACACCTTTTCTATGTGCTTTTGAATAACTTGTGCACGGTGGGCTTGCCCATATTATATCAAAATGTTTTGGTTTGTAGATTGTGTAATCCCAATCTAGGATGTTAGTTGTAATCGTAGCGTTAAATTTTTTAAGTATGTCAAGAGACACAACTTCACAATCGGAATATTTTGTACATAACGCATTTGATACCGAGCACGTGCCACAAAATAACTCTAAAAGTCTCATACATTATAAGAAAACACATTTTCTTGCGTTTTTTTAACTTAAAGAAAATAGTCGTAAATAGTATTAGATAAGCGAAGATGAGCACACCGGAAAAAAGAATGTCGGAAAAAGAATACCGTTTGAAAAACGACTATCCGGAACCATATTTAACAAGAGAAATCCGAGAAAATTATATGCAATTGACGAAAAAAAACGAGCTCAAATGCGACAATATTATAATAAAACCAAGACTCAACAAAATATGGAAAAATCATATTAAGAGCTAAAAATAATCCTAATTATTGCCCACAAGAAGATACTCTAGAAAAGTATGATTGGTCACGAGAACAAAAAGCCTTTTTATCGAGGTGTGCGGAGGAACGAAAACTGAAATTTGCCGTACCAAGACCACGACCAATACGAGCTCAAACGACAACTCAAACATCTAATACGACAACTACACAAACCGCCTCCACTACTACACCTTCCAACACACTACCACCTTCGGGTCAAAAAGATGTACTATCAAGGGATGAAATTTTCGAAATTTTAGATTCGGATGAGGGCATTTCCGAAGCTACCAAAAAGCAATGGAAAAATGTTGTCAACAATTTTGTCAAGGTGTTTAGTTTACAAGCAACCAAATGGACGGAGTTGTATACAAAATATACTAATGAAGAAATACTTGAAATGTTAAATACGGCATATAAAAATGAAACGACAAGAATTAAACAAGTTCAATTAACTCCCAAGTTGTATAATACCAAGAACGAGGATTTAATGAAAATTATTGGAATCGAACGTTACAAATTTTTTGATTTACAAGCTAAAATATTACAACGAAGCATACAAGGAAGCAAGATTAATAAAAAGATAAGTGATACCACCGATTATGTCGACGACTTTATTAATGTTTTCAAAAAAGAATTAGAATTAAGAAAGTCAAAACCGAGTTCAATGGACCATTTAATAGCTATGCTTTATAGCATCGGGATGTATTCAAAACAAGATTTGAGTAAAGAGTCCTTAAGCTTTACTCCACGAATAGATTATGACAATGTAAAACTGGTCAAAAGTGATAATCAAATGACCGATGAAAATGCAAACTACTACAATTTTAACAATGGACATATGCGAATTCACGATTTAAAAACGGGTAATAGTTTCAAAATTGATTACATTATAAATCCATTAGTGCAAAAGTATATCAATGATTCGATAAAGGATAAAAACAATCCACGAGAACATCTTCTAGAGACAAACTCAAAACCACCAAGACCATTTACATCATCGGCTTTGGGCAAAAAAATGACCTCAATTCTTGGAATCGGAAATCAAATCTTCCGAAAAATGACCGAAAACATTTATTCAAAAATATTCAAGGTAGATATCGTAAAATTATCGGAAGTCGCAGCCCACGAACCAAACACGGCTTATACTCAATATTTGAATAGTTTAGAATATACCGAAGATGAAAGAGAGGCGGCGCTCAAAAAAATTCAAGCTCAATTAGACAAAAATGCGGCTTAGACACTTTTTTTTGTAAAAAATCGCCACCTTTTTTTTCAGAGGGCACTGTCAAAATTTTATTTTGTGCTACGCCCACGGGATTCGACCCCACTACCTCCACGTCCGAAGACGAACGCTGAACCTACTCGACCACAGTCTGATGAATGTAGACGATGTCAACAGCAATATATTAAATTTGTCACAAGTCAAGCACAAAATTAAAAAAAGCGCCTAATCATCATCTTGCTGATTAGGCAGAAATGAAAAAGCGCCTAATCATCATCTTGCTGATTAGGCAGAAATGAAAAAAACGCCTAATCATCATCGTGCTTATTAGGCAGAAATGAAAAATGGTAAAGGTGATTAGGCATAAATTGAACGTTTATACCATGATTAGGCATAAATAACGGATGCTCATTGGATATGTTCATCTAAAATTTGTCAATTGCTATGATTAGGCAGTATTTCGTGCTATTGGCTGGTTTCAGAAATGTTGTCCAATAATCGTAAATGATTTCAATCGCGCTGTCGATAATTCTGCCACATCCGCGATGTATCGACTGACGTCGACAAATATCGATGCGCAACAAACATATTTATTTTAAGGCTTAAAAACAAATTTTACAGTGAAGACAAATTCTGTTTACGGTAAGCAACTGACCGTTATCCCTCTGCTGTATATTGTAAAAAATGACCGATTTAAAACGTAAAGAGTCTCGTTGCACCCCTCAAGAGTACAAGGAAAGACGTGTTGCGGCACAAAAAAACATCCACCAACTGCAAGCTTACGAGGAGATAGTGCAAAGCGCTCACCCCTTGCCGAAAGATGAGGGAAAGGGTGTGGTAGGAGTCACTGAGACATATGTCAAAGGTTTTTCCGAGATTAAGTGGAGAATTCTACTTGAAGCTGAGTATCAAGGCGATCGTGCTTTGTTTGAGCACAAAGAGCCTAGTGCTCACGAGATCGCGTGTTTCATGGCGAGCGGGAAACTTTCAAGCGAAGTGAACTCGTTTCTTATTCGATCTCGCGCTATGTCCCTATCGGGGAATGTAGCAATTCTTGCTGAAAAACAAGCGGAGATAAGTAGGATCGAGGCTGAGAAAAGAAAGACCGAAGATCTCACCTCAACTTGCAGTGAAGCTCAGTTGCTCGCTGCACTCGCTGCACTTCGTAGTGCACGAATTTCTCCGACTGAACCTCCTGCTTTTGGCGTACCTGTTCCTCCCACTGCACCTCCAAGTGATCCTTTGGTTGATCTTCTCGGTGCAGAAGATCCGAAGCGTCTTACGCCCACTTCGAATAGTGAGACTCAAGGTGGTTTGCTCGCCGGTTTTGCAGGTGTTTTTGGATCAAAGAACTAAGGTGCGCACGATATGACGCTCAATATGTATTTTATTTTGTACATGCGATACTGTTTTGAAACGCGTTGCATGTTACTAGTATGTGTTGTTTGCGCGTTCACACGTTCTACATGCTTGTGCCATGACTAACATGCCATAAGTGTCTGTGCTTTTGGGTTTTGGGGTTTTGCAGTAGAATGTCTAAACGCGCACATGTGGAGCCCAAGTGGCGCAAGTTTTAGTGTACGAAGTTTAACAATACGTGTATTTGCATTATTTAAGAACCTCGCTTGGTTTGAATTTGTGCTTGCCTTGCCTTGCTTGCCATGCATGCATGCCTTGTCATGTGCTAGCTAGATGGTGGTATAGGAGTTCTACGTGTGTGACATGTATTTTCTCTAAGAAATGACATGTGCTATGAGTTAATTTGTGCACTTGAATCGCTTTAACTTGCTTGAACTTGTTTGCATGGCTCACACCTTTCATGAATCATGTCATGCGTACCCTAGTATTACCTTGTTACCTTGCCATGCTAGGTTGTTTTTACTTGCATACATAATTATAAACTTATCTTAACTTATCACAACTGAATACGCACGCATTTAGTAATTTATTAACTCATATATATCACCACTTTGACACCTAATAAACACCGAGAATAATAGGGTTTATTGATATGTGAATAACTATTGAGTCACTAGGTCTTTCAGGCTCAAACTTTGCATACATATAGGTATTTTATAGACGAACATTTTGACATATCGTATGCAATATTTGGAGCAATATAACATCCAAACTGAATATCATTTCTTTTGTCTTTAAAATAACCGAAAATAATAGGGTATATTCATCGGTTCATAACTTTTGAAATACTTGACCGTTTTGACTGAAACAAAAAGGGGTAAGAGCTTTTTAATAGACGAACATTTTGACATATCGTATGCAATATTTGGAGCAATATAACTTCCAAACTGAATATCATTTCTTTTGTCTTTAAAATAACCGAAAATAATAGGGTATATTCATCGGTTCATAACTTTTGAAATACTTAGCCTTTCCGGATGAAACTTCGGGTACATATTGTCCTTTGATAGACGAACATTTTGACATATCGTATGCAATATTTGGAGCAATATAACTTCCAAACTGAATATCATTTCTTTTGTCTTTAAAATAACCGAAAATAATAGGGTATATTCATCGGTTCATAACTTTTGGAACACTTAGCCTTTCCGGATGAAACTTCGGGTACATATTGTCCTTTGATAGACGAACATTTTGACATATCGTATGCAATATTTGGAGCAATATAACTTCCAAACTGAATATCATTTCTTTTGTCTTTAAAATAACCGAAAATAATAGGGTATATTCATCGGTTCATAACTTTTGAAATACTTAGCCTTTCCGGATGAAACTTCGGGTACATATTGTCCTTTGATAGACGAACATTTTGACATATCGTATGCAATATTTGGAGCAATATAACTTCCAAACTGAATATCATTTCTTTTGTCTTTAAAATAACCGAAAATAATAGGGTATATTTATCGGTTCATAACTTTTGAAACACTTATCCTTTCCGAATGAAACTTCGGGTACATATAAGTCGTTGTCTTAAAGTTAAAAAAATATGTGAGAGAATATGAGAGAATGTGAGAGAATGTGAGAGAATAACATAAATTAACATTTATTTATTTAAATAAAAGGTAATGAGTAGTAGGGTAATGGGTTGTTTTAAAAAGTATTTCAAAGGAAGAAAAGTATTTTTGTAAAATAAATTTTATGAAATAGAAAATGTTTTTAAAAATGCCCGTTACCCTACTACCCGGTACCCTATTCGTTTATTCTTAAATACGCATTTTTACCGAGATGACCGAGACGATGCTATTTCCGCGATTTAACCTGCTGAAATTTTGGGGGGTCAACGTAGGGGACTCCCCCTCGTCGATTAAATCGGCAAATTTTGATATGAGGGAATATGAGGGAATATGAGGGAATATGAGAGATTAACATAAAATTACTTATCTTTATATATATATTTATTTATATAAAAAGTAAGGGGTAGTAGGGTAATGGGTTGTTTAGAAAAGTATTTCAAAGGAAGAAAAGTATTTTTGTAAAAAAACTTATAGCATTTTAAAATTCTTTTTAGAAATGCCCATTACCCTACTACCCGGTACCCTATTTTATTAAATACGCATTTGAACTAAATTACGATTTCTGACGTAATTCTCACGTAATTTCTCGAACCTAAACCCTAAACCCAGAACCCAATCCCTAAACCTACTGAAAATTGGGGGGGTCGACAAAGGGGACCCCCACCGGCGATGAAATCGGCAAAATTTAATTTTTGTGACCCCTAGACACCCCCACAGACCCCCCGATGACAGGGCTGTCATAATTTCAAATCAGATAGCCAAAGTTAGTCAATGATAGCCAATGATAGCCAAACTATAGAGTACTGTACGCAATTTCTTCAACGTTCCGCCGCCTCATGGGGCGAACGGTGCTGTGACTGCTGTGATACACGCAGGGATTTCCAAAGTGCTCGGCTACTTTTATTTTTCAGTTCGCTCATCATAATGTGTAAACTTATGATACTATGTGTGTGCAGGTCATGTCGCAGGTATCCGATGGCGAGGAGGGACGCGCGCTCTTGAGATGTGGAAGTCGAGGTTGGCGAATGCCAACCTTGCTTGGGATGAAACCCAACCTTATCGAACGTATCGTATTAAGATATAAATATTTCACGTTTGCAACCTTGGCATCTATGCAAATTATGAGGAGCTTTGAGTGAGCATAAGTCCTAGGCTGTTTTGGTTTTTGGTTCATGGCGCATTCGCGACCTCTTGGGGTGTGGAAGTCGAGGTTGGTCTAAACCAACCTTGCTTGGTATGAAACCCAATCACATCGGATTATCTTATCGCACCTATCTTAGTTAAGTAATATATATTACAAGTTTGAAGTTCTTTCGAGAACGTTAAGGCGATGGCTAATTATGTTTTTTGGGGTCGTAATAAATCATGGAAAACACAATCAGCCTACGAACTTGTCCTAGCCGTTTGAGGCTCAAACCTTACAGGTTCATTGAGAGAAATGTACCGATGAGATAAGTTCGATGTGGTTGGGTTTCATCCCAAGCAAGGTTGGTTTAGACCAACCTCGACTTCCACACCCCAAGAGGTCACGAATGCGCCATGAACCCAAAACCAAAACAGCCTAGGACTTATGTCCACTCAATGCTCCTCATACTTTGCATAGGTGCCAAGGATGCAAACGTGAAATATATACGATAAGTTCGATATGGTTGGGTTTCATCCCAAGCAAGGTTGGCATTCGCCAACCTCGACTTCCACATCTCAAGAGCGCGCGTCCCTCCTCGCCATCGGATACCTGCGACATGACCTGCACACACATAGTATCATAAGTTTACACATTATGATGAGCGAACTGAAAAATAAAAGTAGCCGAGCACTTTGGAAATCCCTGCGTGTATCACAGCAGTCACAGCACCGTTCGCCCCATGAGGCGGCGGAACGTTGAAGAAATTGCGTACTGTAACTGTAGCTGAAGAATTTTACGATGCAATTGCGGATTGCGATGGGTCAACGAAGAACGAGTGTCACAGTACTGTAACGAGTAAGCAGTCACGCAACGGCATCGGCAGCGGCAATGGTGATGGTGTCCGCGATGTCGATGTGACATGTGTTCACCGTCTGCTGCCGGCGACGTTCATTGTGGTCACAGTCTCACGCGACAGACGCAGCCGTGACATGCAGTCATCAGGATAATGGAAGAGTTCCCAGCGCCCGTACCCTGTCCCATAATATAAAATACAATGCATCAAAAGTTAACCCTAGGGAGGGGACAAACTTATCCCTCTATTATATATATTATATCAAGTTATATATATACGAATAAGTATATATATATATGATGTATATATTTATTATATTTGTTATAATATAATAATATAATATATATATTAATATATTATTCATATGATATAATAGGTATATATAACAATATATATTATTCATATAATATAATATATATAATAATATATTATTCATATAATATAATATATTATGTATATATTACATATATTATAAATATGTACTATATTGTGCTATATATATATATATCACAGGTTCAAAGACACGTGCGAAGAGCCGAACACCGAACCGAAGACCGTCGAAGACCAAACCGGGTGGCGTTACGCGCGTGACACGGCACCGGAACAAGCGTTGCGAGGGACACGCACGTGGCATGGTATTGATACTAGGCGGATCGATCTCAGAAAGAGATCTCCACTAGGCCATCTGACCGTAAGATCATGTGCGCGACAGTGCTTCGCTTTTTGCATCCCAACATGCCATGCCATAACGCGAGGGTGGCGTCGCGATAAATGTACGCGACTGCAGTGGCACTGTCATCGTTAGCGTCTGGCGTTCGTGAGATCGGAAGTTCGTCTGTGTCGCCCGTTGGGATTCGCGCTTTGCTGCTGCTGCTGATTAAGTAAGGTAAGTACTAGGCCCGGTCGATCTTAAATTAAGATCTCCACTAGGCGCATCTGACGGTCGATGGGATTATTTATCTTGCCGACGTGGCGCACTCGAGAGATCCGAACATGAACATCGAGTCTGCCATTCCATTAATGATTTGACATTTCTCGATCCTCGCGTCTGCTATGCAATGTTAATCTATCTGATTTCCGAACATCGCGTCGGCCATGCGATGTTTAAATCATTTTCGCCATTACACTATCTGACCGTAGGATCATGTGCGCGACAGTGCTTTGCTTTTTGCTTCCCAGCATGCCATGCCATAACGCGTGGGTGGCGTCGTGGTACATACACGCGACTGTTGTGGCACTGTCATCGTTAGCGTTTGGCGATCGTGAGATCGAAAATTCAACTGTATCGCCCGTTGGGATTCGAGCTTTGCTGCTGCTGCTGATTAAGGTAAGTAAGTAAGGTAAGGTAATTTACTTGGTGCCAAGACGATAAAGGTCAAAGGTCTAGGCGCTGTCGATCACAAATATGCGATCTCCACTAGGCGTCGATCTTTTTGGACAGCACCATTAATTACCATGCGATGTTAACATGGATATCGCCAATACATCATATGATCGCAGGATCGTGTGCGCGACAGTGCTTTGCTTTTTGCTTCCCAGCATGCCATGCCATAACGCGTGGGTGGCGTCGTGGTACATACACGCGACTGTTGTGGCACTGTCATCGTTAGCGTCTGGCGATCGTGAGATGGAACATTCGACTGTATCGCCCGTTGGGATTCGAGCTTTGCTGCTGCTGCTGCTGCTGATTAAGGTAAGGTAAGTAAGGTAAGGTAATTTGGTTTGGGTGAAGATTATAAAGGTCAAAGGTAGGTAAGGTAATTTGGTTTGGGTGAAGATTATAAAGGTCAAAGGTAGTAAGGTCCGTTTGGGCAGGTTCCAAATCATAAGGAGCAGAGGTCTAGGCGGATCGATCTCAAAAAGGAGATCTCCACTAGGCCATCTGACCGTAAGATCATGTGCGCGACAGTGCTTCGCTTTTTGCGTCCCAACATGCCATGCCATAACGCGTGGGTGGCGTCGCGATAAATGTACGCGACTGCAGTGGCACTGTCATCGTTAGCGTCTGGCGTTCGTGAGATCGGAAGTTCGTCTGTGTCGCCCGTTGGGATTCGCGCTTTGCTGCTGCTGCTGATTATGTAAGGTAAGTACTAGGCCCGGTCGATCTTAAATTAAGATCTCCACTAGGCGCATCTGACGGTCGATGGGATTATTTATCTTGCCGACGTGGCGCACTCGAGAGATCCGAACATCAACATCGAGTCTGCCATTCCATTAATGATTTGACATTTCTCGATCCTCGCGTCTGCTATGCAATGTAAAAGCGAATCTGTCTGATTTCCGAACATCGCGTCGGCCATGCGATGTTTAAATCGTTTTCGCCATTACACTATCTGACCGTAGGATCATGTGCGCGACAGTGCTTTGCTTTTTGCTTCCCAGCATGCCATGCCATAACGCGTGGGTGGCGTCGCGATAAATGTACGCGATTGCAGTGGCACTGTCATCGTTCGTGGCGCCTGGTGATCGTGAGATCGAACATTCGACTGCGTCGCCCGTTGGGATTCGAGCTTTGCTGCTGCTGCTGCTGATTAAGGTAAGGTAATTTGGTTTGGGTGAAGATTATAAAGGTCAAAGGTAGTAAGGTAATTTGGGCAGGTTCCAAATCATATACGGCACCCCCCATATCGGTGTTCCTGACCCCATGAGGACTTCAGGGCAACCCCATTGTGGCTACTGCCCGACGCTCCAGTCCTACCACAAGGACCGAAGTAAAAGGGGGCTAGCCGCCACGATTTTTCGATGTAGTTGAGGTTTGGGTGCTTAAAGATCATCCTTGGGTGCTCAAATATTTATTAAAAACATGTGCCGGGTGATATACTCGATATGGGTATGCACTTGTGAGGGCTGAAGAGGTGGGGGTAAAATTAATTCAAATTAAATAAAAAGGCCAGTCCTACCACAAGGACCGAAATGTTTCTCACGCTAGCTACCTCCACGAAGGTCCTGTGAAAATTCGGAGATCTATGTTGTCAAGTTCGCGAGCTGCTCTTTCTGCAGGGTCTTGTCAAAAAAATGATCGGAGGTCATCTTCGCCCTCAAAATATCGGTTGAAGTTGCCTGGGTATACAAAATCCGAAAATATCACTGTGGTGTGGTTGGAATTTAGTGATTTTTAACGCTACCCATGCTTAATGTTGATAACGTAGCATGAAATTGCGACATTGTTTAGGCAAGCGGGCAAAGGGGTACTCAGTTTAGGTCCCAATGAGACTACAATCCGGAGGATAGGCACTAGAAGCATCAAGAGGATGGTTAAAAAAATTCCCGCGCGTCCGGTCCTTGTGATAGGACTGAACGAGATTCCAGTCCTTTCACAAGGACTGTCGGGCAGTAGCCAATTGGGTTCACGCAACTCATATTTAACCTCATTTGCACACCTTCCTGGATTGCACCATATCTCTATGACGTGCCACATTTCCAGAATTTTCCTCTACCTCCCCACCCCTAGCCGCGACTCACGCGTGCAGCCAAGGCAGTGGGCGACTAACCCATCTGCACCCCCCCAGTGCCCCCCCCTGCACGCACCCACCTCCACATAGAGTAGGGGCATATCGTACCTCAAGCCATCACCATTTCTCTCCCACTTGCTCCCACCAAGCCACCTCTGTAAGGCCCTGCTGCCCCCTGTCAGCCCCACTCGCCCGTACGACAGCTTATTAATCACCGCGATCTGTGATCATGTTTTTAGCATTCCTCCAAGCCCCCAGCCACCGTCGACATGTAAAATCCCTAATTCCATGTTCGGTCGACGTGTGGGATGCACACCACCGCATCCCACCACTCACTGCGCCGCCCACTGCACGCACAACAGAGGGGAATGGGTCACCCCCCCCAGCTGGGGGGTTGCACGTCATAGAGATATACGGCACCCCCCATATCGGTGTTCCTGACCCCATGAGCACTTCGGGGCAACCCCATTTGGTTCACGCAACTCATATTTAACCTCATTTGCACACCTTCCTGGATTGCACCATATCTCTATGACGTGCCACATTTCCAGAATTTTCCTCTACCTCCCGACCCCTAGCCGCGACTCACGCGTGCAGTCAAGGCAGTGGGCGACTAACCCATCTGCACCCCCCCAGTGGCCCCCCCTGCACGCACCCACCTCCACATAGAGTAGGGGCACATCGTACCTCAAGCCATCACCATTTCACTCCCACTTGCTCCC
>LGRX02008104.1:0-14032 GCA_001247695.2 Cymbomonas tetramitiformis | reverse complement strand
TGCGTGAGCTATTAACGTTCCATAATAGCCTCGCTATATATCATATATCATATCGCTTCCAAGCGAACCCTTAAGAGTGGTATTCTAATCGTCCACGCAACGAACGAGAACCTAAGTGTGCAGTGCAGCAAATAGAGATATATTGTATTTTTGTGTGTGCAACAGGTTCGCGGATCGCGTATACATACAGGCGCCCGCAGTCGCACATATAAGACATATATCGCATATCTACACTCGCTGCGGAATAAATAGCGGACGAAGTGCGCGGGAGATACCGTCGCTAACACTTACGCTCGCATAATCACCGTCAAAGTATAACAGCGCGAAGAGGTGTGCATACAGCATACAAATCGCATACATACGCTGCTATCATTCGCAAAATTGCACGATATGCGACATACTGACGCGCAGATGAACAAATCGTCATCAGTGTATGTTCCGTACACGAAATGGCATTCATATCATATGCCATACATACATGCGACAGAGATATGTTCACTAATTGCAGCGCGCACATCAGCGACTTTGATAAATCGCTACTCGCACTAATTTCATTGCAGTGTACGCATCAAAATCTCGTCATTTTAAATGGTTGCAAAAATCACTTGTCTACGCGCGCATGACGATTTTGCTTGACAGGATATATACACACCTGCTAGATTTATCATGATCGGATGACGCGCGATGATGGTATACACATATGCAGCATGCTACTTAAAATCTGTGATGCTTGCACATAAGAGATGATGTTTATCCATGCACTGGCAGATTTACATACAAGTTTGCAATCATATGGGTGTGCATCATATGCTGTGTGTGTAGCCACACACACACACATATAAGTAGACGAAATCAGATGAATATAGACGCTGTGCAATCACATGTCTGTTTACTATATGTTGTGTGTGTAGCTGAATCTGTGATATCACACACACACATGCACACTTGCAGCATATACTATCCATCGCATGCAGCGAGATGTACCATGCATTATTATACCATGCAACTATACCATGCAGCAGATTCCAATGTTCTGATGACCACACAAATACTTTTGATCATCAGCATTATACTTATCAGCAACACAGTGATTTGTGCACAACATGTGTGTGCAGATCAGCACACACACATATACACTCATTTCACTTACAGCAATCATTAATACACAGTGCATATACTTCTATATCATGCACACATTTTATTCTGAATGATTGCAATGTTGTAAATGTTACATACTTTATTATATTGAACAGCTTGATCACGATAACAGCTGTATTAAATAGAGCATAAGCATATTGCAGTGAATGCTAAACTATATTAGAATCCATGTTGCAAAGGGTGCCTGACAGTAATCATAACACCATAATTAGTTTGTCGTGCCCTGGTGGAGCCGAGATGCTCTCCAGGTAACATGTACATTCTATGGTGGATTACTTGAAGGAATGCTCACCTGAGCTTCATGTGAAATTTATCAGCAACTCATATCGTAATGAGATTATAATGGAATTACAACAATCCCTAAACTATATATATATCATGTTAGATATAATCAGTACGTGGTATGCTGACAATCTGCATGATAAGCTGTTAGGATATTGTGATATCCATAAAGATCTTACAAAGTGTGTGTAAGTAAACACACACACACACAAGTACTAATCAGCAGTACTATACACTGCACAAACACTAGCATTCATTATGTTGACAATACACTGAGTCACTGACTCCAAGTGTAATGATCAAGTATTGTATCAATACATAATACATAGATCCCACTTCCAAACACATGTGCGTGGAAGTGTCAGCGATGGCGATACATAAGGGAACAGGATCAAACAACATGCTGAAGGGCTGGATGGAGATATCTCCAGACCCGAAGGCAGTATACAGTGCTCAAATAACAGCTGGTCACTGTTGAGCACTGTCCATGCGTCTCACTCACATATCATCGCTGGAGCAACATCAATATCTACATTGCATTCTGACAGTTGATACAGATGATCACTTCACATGCATGTACCAACTCAGATCAGCAACCATACATGAATTGACAAAAGGTGGTTGTGGACATACATATACACAAACAATGTGTTGTGTAAAAACTGCTTAGATTACATCTAGCAGTGTCCAGATGTATTTGAACATAGAGATATCACTTGATATACTCGTTGTATACATCCAAATATATCTTAGGATCTGACACAACTGTGAATTTATTACAGTTGATATATCTTAAATATCACCAGAGAGTGCATTTGCCTCCATGGGTTTCAATCAGTAAAACCCAGAAATGTGATCAACCTTAGATGTTGATATGCAGCATAATTCACTTTTATGCCATGAAATTTGTCATGTGCAATAGTGAAGTGATTTGCAGTGTTTCTGTACTTTGCAGTCCACACACACACAGAGATATGTATATATATATATATATATACATATAGCCAAAAACGGCCAAAATAGGTAAAATCCGTTTGCGATAGATTTGAAAATTGAAAATCGGACCCTATTTTATTTGATAATATGATTTTATACCTATTGAGGTATGAGAAAATCATAATGACACATGTCATATCTCGTGTAACACCCTAGATATTAGGTGTATAATATATAGGGGTAAACATATTGGCTGTAACACTAAATCGGTCAAAATGCTGTACGTGTAATCTTTTGCAAATTCGGGATTGATTTTTTTTTGCTATAATGGATATTTATCTATCAAATAACAATCCCTGAAAGACATAACACGTGTAACACCCTGTAACACCCTAATATTTGAATGTGTGTGTCAGGGGTATAACGTACCCTCTGAAAATCACCTAACATTCACTTAGGTATGGAATGCAGTTTTGCTTAAAAATCTTGGCAAAATCGTTATACTGCTTATTTTTTTACCTGTATTAGGGTTACTGATATCAAGTAACACCCTAAACACTGTATTGGGTAATAGGGCCACTGTAACCACACATGCCCTAAAATGCCGCCATTATTTGGAAAAACTTCGTTTTTTGGCATTATTATATCATGCTAAATCATCGTAGACATGATAATACTATGGGCAACAACCCTAAAACTGTAGGGCAACAACCCAAAAACTGCAGGGCTACAACCCAAGGACTGTAGGGCTGCAACCCTAAAACTGTAACAGATGATTCCTATAAGGAATGCATGCTGAATGAGGTATTGGCAATTGACAACTGCCACTGTATCACACACTTCCTTGAGGGGGGAAGAAGGTGGATATATGTACATACATAACCTCATCATAATATACAGATATACCATATATAACATATAAATCACACACACTCAGTTAGACAATTAGCTGAAGGTATTTTTTGTGCTGTGTTTTGTTTTTAGATGGTTACTATCGAAGAGGAAGAGCATGAGATTCCTGATATCAACCCAGATCATTCGACTTGGTTTTTCGACATACTTGGTTCATACGATGCATACAGTCGGTTTAAGGTTCCAAAGTGGATTGCTGGTTATGCCGATACACTAACCAGATATGACCACATAGGCTATTATGACAATGTCAGTCGCATGAAACCAGATATGAGCCGGTACAAGGATCCTGCCAATGAGCCTCGGGCACCAGAAGCAGAGTATACAGCAGACAGTCCTCCGATGGTCTTTGTAGATCCAGATGCAGATACAGTACCAGCACCAGCTCCACCAGCTCCACCCAGTTTGGTTCCCAAGGTGAAAATGACACCACCTAGGGAATTCAAATCAGGACAGGACGCAGAGGTCTGGTTGGATACAGTGGACAGATATTTCCAGTTCACTTATCCAGGTGTCAATGATAAGGATTTGATCACAGTGTTTCTTACTCTCATACAGAATAACGACAGACACTATTTCCAGGTCGTGGCAAATCAACCAGATGCCACATTTGCAGGAATCAGAGGGATTTTCCTCAGACAGTTTGGTAACCCCCATAAAAGATCAGTGGCTAAAAAACACCTAATGTCATTGAAACAGGAAAACCAGACTTTTTCAGATTATCTACGCACATTCACTTCACTGGCTGCACTGGCAGCAGTTGAACTGGAAGATGTGTTGATAAAGGACAGATTCGTCAACAGCGTAGATCCGGAACTTCGCAGACAGTTTCATTTACGATTCCGGACAGAAACAGAAAGGAATAATATGTCGTGGTCACTAACCACACAGATATTGCTTGATTTGAACTACGTCATTCACTCAAAGCAATCAGAAACCCTTCACTGTCGGGGTCAGAAGGAGCAGTCATCTGGAGGTCCAGCCAAGAAGGATAAGGACAGAGGACGTGGCCAGAAGCCATATGACAGATCCAACAGAAATCGGAATTGGAATCAGAGTGGCAGCCAGAACTCCAATCAGAATCGGAACAAAGGAAAAAATGGCAAAGGCAAGGGAAAAGGAAAAGGAAAAGGACAATCACAGAAACAGAATCAGAATAAGACTTGCCATCGTTGTGATCGAACAGGTCACATCGAAAAGGATTGTTGGGCCACCACTACCAATGATGGAAAGCAGATCAAAGGCAAGCCACCAGCACAGAATCCCTTTCAGAATCAGAGACAGCCACAGAAGAATCAGGGTGCAAAAGATGGGTCTAACAAACTCATTAATACGATCAACACCTTGGTCAAGGAACTGAAGAGTCAGCACAGCATCAATGCAGCAGTTGCAACTCCAGATCCGGTTCCATCAGCTTCAGCTCCTCAGGGAAACTCTCAGGGTACTGCGCAGGTACCGGTGATGAGAGCACCCCGAGGGTAGATCAGCCTGAAGATGCCACTGAAGCAAGTGGCCAGATTGAGAGTATTTCAGAGGAAGTCCTATCCAGACTGACACTACAGTTTCAGCAGATGGATAATCCCACAGAAAACATCGCACAGATGCAGTCTCAGACAGCACAGCTGAAATCACAGAAAAAGCTGTTGCTGTATAAGGGGAAAGTCCATGGACAGAATACTCACATTTTGGTTGATCCAGGAGCCACATCATCTTTCATCGACAGACAGTTCGCTGCTCAGCTTTGTATACCTCCCACAGATTCTTCATCATTTTCAGTGGGATTGGCTGGAGGAAGCCAACTACCATGTACATCCTATCTTCCCAATGCTACATTCACGCTGGGCAAGTATAAGGATTCAGTAGATCTCTACATCATTGACATGAAACCATTCACTGTCATTCTGGGTCAAGATTGGTTGGAGAGGAGGAATCCACATATTGACTTTCAGACCAAAAATCTGACGATCACTAGGAAGCACTCATCAGGCTCCAGTATTCGCACAGTATTGTCCAGAGTTGAGCAGACTCCAGACTCAGATGGCCTTCCTGAAATGGAATTGGTCAGTGCCACCACTATGAGGAAACATCTCCGTCGCATTCGATCCAGTGGTTCGGCTGAAGAAGCCGTAGCATATCTCTTTTTCCTCTCCGAGGTCGATGGTGAATTGGTCTTTGCAGCATCAGACTCAGACACCACAATGGAAGACCCCGAGGTCACAGCAGCACGTGATCAAGTGAGAGAAGACTTTTCAGACGTTTTCCAAGAGGATCTTCCGGCTGGTCATAGGCCAGAGCGGTTTGAAGGTGGATATCATAGAATCGACATCGAACCTGGACATAAGCCTCCTTCACAGCCAGTACGCACCATTCCAGCACCCATGATGGAGGAACTCAAACGGCAAATCATCAAATATGTCGAGTTGGGTATCCTTCGTCCATCATCATCGCCATATGGATGCCCAATCATTTTCGCTCCTAAGCCAGGGGGAAAGTGGAGGATGTGTTGTGATTATCGTGCCCTGAATAACATCACCGTCAAGGACACGTATCCACTACCACCACATGACACCCTACTAGAGCAGTTGAAGGGATCAAGATGGTTCAGTAGATTTGATTTCAACCAGTTCTTTCACCAAATCCCCATTCATCCGGATGATATACATAAAACTGCTATTCGCACCAGATACGGTTCTTATGAATGGACAGTTATGCCTTTCGGATTGACCAATGCTCCTGCAACAGCACTTCGTGTAGGAAATCGGGCATTTTTCGACTTCATCGACCAGTTCCTTGTCATATTCATGGACGACACTATCGTATACAGTCCAGTTTTTGACAGTCATGTGAAGCATGTTCGACAGTTCCTCCAGCGTTGCAGAGATCACCAGTTTTTCATCAGGCCTTCCAAGGTGGAGTTGTTCGTTAAATCTATAGATTTTATCGGACATCACATATCTGAAGCAGGCCTATCCATCATCGAAGACAGGATCAGAGCAGTCATGGCAATTCAGCCTCCAGTGTCTTATGGTCCTACCGTTGGAAAGCAGCCTCTACGCCGTATGGCTAAAGATGACAAGTCATCCCTTCGGTCATTCTTGGGCATGGTTGGTCAATTTAGGAGATTCATACCAAAGTTCTCCAAAGTTGCCGAACCTCTCAATCGTCTCCTTAAAGATAATGCAGAATTTGTCTGGGATTCTGAGCAGCAGCAGGCATTTGATAACCTCAAAAGTGCCATCTGTAACGCTCCAGTATTGCAGCTCCCAGATCAGAAACTGCCATCTATTTTGGAGGTCGATGGATCAGGCACACACGTTGGCCAAGTATTACTCCAGGATCAAGGAAAAGGTATGAAGCCATGTGGCTATCACAGCGTCACTCTATCCGATACACAGAGACGTTGGCCTATTCCTGAGATCGAGCTATTTGCCAATGTGGAAGGCTTCCGATTCTTTCGCCACATCTTGTTGGGAGCTCCTGAGACTATTGTACGCTCAGATCATCAGCCACTGGTTTATTTCCAGACCAAATCCACACTGAGCCCCAAGCAGGCACGGTGGTTGGACGAACTCTCTGAGTACAACTTCCGTATTGATCACATTGCTGGCGAGAAGAACAAGGTTGCAGACGCACTCACGCGTATCTCTGCACTTTTTGAACTTACTGATTGTCTTCATCATATGGACATCAGCGAGGTCATTCCATCTGCAGATCCTACATTCATTGCTCTTATATCTTCTTCATCAGCTCATCAGCTACACGACATCATTATATCCGAATATGATCGTGACACATTTGCACAGACTATTTTGGCTAAGCTGACATCATCGCCTTCATCACAGTCAGTCAGCAGCTACAGCTTCGAGCTCATTCAGGGGTTGATCTATCGTAAGACCATATATGGCAGACAGCTGTACATTCCACCAACAGCTAAAGTTCCCACAGATGACGGTGAGATCACACAGCTCCGCCACATTCTTCTTCATGAGTGCCACTCAGCCACTATTTCTGGTCATGTAGGCAAAAATCGCATGCTTCATCTTCTGCGTAGCCGGTATTATTGGCCAGGAATGACAACGGCAGCTATCAAGTACATTCGGGAGTGCCCCGTTTGTCAGCGCCAGAAAACGAGGCGACACAAGCCTTATGGTCAGGCACACATACGATATTCCATGCCTAAGACAAAATGGCTTGATGTATCTCTTGATTGGATCACTGATCTGCCTATCACCACTAATGGGCACGACAGTATATTTGTGGTAATGTGCCAATTCTCTCATCGTTGTCATCTCATTCCCTTCAGCATGACCTGGACAGCTCAGCATACTGCTTCTATCTATATGCAGCATATATCTTCAAGCTCCATGGTCTTCCGAGGAACATCATCTCAGATCGAGACCCCAGATTCACCTCTACATTCTGGCAGACACTGTGGAAATCTACTGGTACGAGATTGTCCATGACATCGTCACACCATCCACAGTCGAATGCTGCCAATGAGAGAAGCCATGCCTTCATTGAGGACATCCTCAGGTATTTTTTCAAATTGTTGATTCATGATATGATTTCACCATCCTCTGGTTTACAAACTGATTAGTAGCATTTTCATTTTCAGGTGTTGTTGCAATGATACTTCAGCCAATTCGTGGGAGGACAAGTTGCCTCTGGTGGAGTTTGCAATTAACTATACCGTTTCTGCATCAACTGGTTATTCACCATTTTATCTCGACTCGATGGCGCAACCACTTTCGCCTCATGACCTGGTTATCACTATTCCGCCAGAAGCTCCTGTTCCAATACAAAGAGCTATTCGAGATCACTTTGACCAGTACTCGGCTGTTCATGCCAACGCGGTAGACAACATTTCCCGAGCAGCAGAAATTAGCCAAGCCAGATTCAATAAGACTCACATGCCTAAGCAGTTTGCAGTTGGGCAGAAAGTTCTTTTACGGACCGAGTTTATTCAATGGACTGGTTTGACGGAGGCAGGCAGACACTTTAAGCAGCCATATATTGGGCCGTTCACTATTTCCAAAGTGCTTAGCCATGGACGTGCATACGAGTTAGATTTCGGAAATCTTGATATCCGTATTCATCCGGTACAGCCTGTTTCCAGATTAGAGCTGTACAATGACTCGATCCAAGCACCTATGCCTCTGCCACAGATGATCACCGAAGAAGGGCAACCACTGTTTGAGATATCACATATACTCTCGGATAAGTTCACTAGAGGTGTCAAATACTATTTAGTACGATATGCAGGCTACGGTCCTGAGCATGACACCTGGGTCAAAGCCACAGAGCTGACCAATGCAGCATACATTATAGCTGCCTATGAAGGCTAACCATTATATTAAGCCTTATGCCCTTACTTCTTGTAATATATACTAATACATGTCGATCATCTATATAACCTTGCTCTTAATGTTTATCATTATGTTGCATTGAAGCGGAAATTGATCCTTCCTTGCTAAAGGTGTAGTGAGCCTTGTTCAAAATCATACCCTTGCACAGATACGCACACATGCGAGATATCATATCTGTGGATAAATAAAAACTGCTAAATGCTACCTTTGCCAAAACCGTGGTTTGTCATCGGATTCTTGGCCAGTCATCCGAAGCTACCGGAGACATCGACTGAGGTAGACGGAGTTGTGATCCTAAGTTGTGCTTGACAAACATAACTAAATAAATTTCACATTAGTACGTGGCGAATCCATTCTCACTCATCGCGATAGATGTTCGTCAAAGCGTGCGTACTGGACAAAAATATTGAGGAGTTGAGCAGACCGGTAAAGGATTATAAGTCCAATTCCGTTAAGCAGGGCCGCTCCGTTTGCATTAAAACAAGCCCCTTTGTTCGTTTATTATCGAAATCGGGCTCCCCATCACCGCCTAGGATCCTCCAAAGTAGCTTAAGGAGGGGAGGAAGAGTTGGGTGCACTATATTAGGCCGAGAATCGTTCGAATATAATTCGTTATAATCGTGGGATCATCGATCGCGCAAAGGCGACGACGGCTAGCGCAAATAATCCGTAACGTAGACTTCGGATGCTTTGAATCGTCTAGCACATACATGATAACGTGTGGATCAATCAGTAATCCAGCGTAGGATTGTATCGCGAAAACGCTCTTCATTGAACCTTGGAACGTCACTCAACGATACGATTTCCGGAAAGGTGGGCTACATCCTAAGGACTGTATGGCTAAATGCCTAAGGTGAGGGACTAAAGTGGACTCAGTTCCCCCCAATAACCTAAAAACACCATGAGGGACGCCTCAAATCGGTGTAAGAAGACTGGTACCAGCAAGAAGCGACAACAACAAAGACATTAAAGACATATACAAAGGTATGCCCGTTGTGAGGACACAACTCTCTTAAGAGGGGAGATCTGTCAGGGTTATGACCGATGACATATGTGTCATACATGTCATACGTGTCATACCTGTCATCCATGTCATGTCATGTACCGTGTCATCATACATGTGGTCAGTATCATGACTCGTACAGGTCGAGTCGCGTCATACATTTATGACAGTCGTCAGTACGGTCGACTATGACATGTACAGTCGTACCATTTGTCATTCACTCACCTTGAGTGACACCTGTCATTGAGAGGCCAGGTTGTGGCATCGAGATGACAAAGCAAGATGAAGTCTTGAAGAACCGAAAGTGTTCGGAGAAAACTCATCTTCGCTTCTAGCATGTTCTGAACAAGCATGCGAGTATCATATGGCTTATTCGTTCAGCCGATACTGATTGTTCAACCAATGCCTTGGGTTCACAACCCAATTGTGGTGGCATCTATGAGATGCGGGGCATTGCGTAAAATGAGGTAGCGTTGGGCTACAGCAGTCACTTCTGAAGAAGCACTGCACTCATATCCACACAGACGCTGCGTGAGCTATTAACGTTCCATAATAGCCTCGCTATATATCATATATCATATCGCTTCCAAGCGAACCCTTAAGATCGTTCATGTTGCGCATGCGAGTTCCGCGCATGCTGAAAGCCAAGATGGTTCTTGTTTGTATTCAAGATGTATCTTTGCTTTGCCATCTTCGAGTTCGACATACGAACTCTCGATGACAGGGATGCCTGATGATATGACATTATCATCTGGCGACATGTACAGTCATCGTCGACCGTACTGACGACTATCATATTAATATATGACGCGACTCGACATGTACAGTCATGATCGACCATACTGTCGACTGTCATAATAATATATGACACGACCGACTGTCATAATAATATATGACATGACATGGTATGACATGTCTGACAGGTATGACACGTATGACATGTATGACACATATGTCATCGGTCATGACCCTGACAATTTGAGATTTGTTTAAAAGAATACCTTCTCTTTCAAAATATTGTTGGATGTACTTATCTTTATCCATTTCAGTTTTAACCCATTCAGGGTAGCCACTTGCTTCTTGTTTAATTTTCAAAAACTTGTTTACATAAGGTGCAAACAGTTCGGTAGAACGCTCTTTCCAATGTCTTATTTCATATATTTCCAATAAATCATATCCCATGTCAATAGCTTTATCAATTTCAATTGTAGACCAAGTACCTTCTTGTTCATGTAAAGTAAATCTCAATTTACCATTGTCTCTACATGGTAACACCGGAAATTGTAGGTCTTTTGGAGGTTTCACTTTACAATAGATAACACCGAAAAACTTTTCAGTTTCATTTTTATACCTCGATAAATATTCTTTAACCGAAACATTTCTAAATTGCTCATCAAACCCGATAGGATACTCACAATATTTCATAACCCAAGGGTATAAACTAGTAAAGTCTAAATATCTTAATGTTTCACCAAATTTCTTTTTCCAATACAATTCCAATAGTCAGGGTTTGTCCTACCTCCAAAAAATGCATCTCGAATAACAAGGTCCGGTTTGTAGGTTTTCATAAAGACCATAACTGATTGTTCATTTAATTTATCATTTTTCCAATCACATTCCCAAATATCTTCAACGGAATAACCCAAGTTTTCAATTATTGTTTTCTTTTGTTGTGTTTTTGTAAATAATTCTCCATAAGTAATACTAGAGTCTCTTGCTACATTTGCTTTTTGGTTTGGGTTATAAATTGCAGGGTTACCATGAAACCGGTCACCATTAAATTCGAATATTGTATTTGTATCCTCGCAATAGCCGTCCGCTATGAAGTTTGTTTTTGGAATTTTATATTCTCTGATTATTTTGATACCTTTATTAGAATATTCTAAATAATTGATCCATTCAGCACAAACTTTACTTTGCTTTTTAATTCTATAGTATGCGATGCTATTTTTAGGCATAATGTCTTTTCGATGAATATGTTGGGCAGTGGATGCAATGGTCATAAAGTTGAAGGGGTCGGTTTCACATGCTTCCAACAAAACACTACGATATTCCAAACATGATTTACGAAGTATTAAAACATCATTTGAACAATACTTTCGTAATTCATTTTTATCATTCCAAACAAAATCTTTGTCATTACATTTTTCATTGTACCAAATATCGAATTTTTCTTTATCTTCACATTTCATTTGTTCCGGACAAAAATGATATCTACTCGGTATTTTCCCAATATAATTCCAATTTTCTTTTTTATTAAATAAATGTGGATAATAGCCTTTGACCACGTCATTTTCTAAACCCCATGTTTTTGGTAATTTTGCAAGACCACAACTAAAATGATTTATCATTTATGCTATCAATTAGTGTGACTCCTAAATAGGTCAACTTCATTATTTTGTTTCCAACTCTAATAATTTCTGGCATTTTTTTCTTATCATCAAATTTATGCATAACTAATAAGGCTTCGAAAATTAGCAAAAAAAATCATAAGCTTTACCATTGTGAGCAACAAAGGTGTACCCCTTATGCTTTTCATTAAAAAGAAATTCTAAAAAGGAATGCATGCCATAATGCTCAAATCCCTCAACCAAATTGTCTTTGCTCTTTGGAATTTTTGTGTCATCTAAATATTGAGTAATTGCTAAATTCATATGATGTTTATAATGAAACTCTTTAGTCTTTTCATTTGAATATTTTGTCTCTTGTGTACATTCAAAATCAAAAAAGGCTAATTTTTCAATTGGGTCCTTTTTATTTACTTGTTGAATGTAACATTGATGATGATTCAAGTCACAATATTCTTCACAATTCTTACATGTTGAATGACCACATACATGTTTAATTTTGGTTTCATGATGTGTATTACATTCTTTGCAATAATGAACCTTATCACAAGTAGATTTTAAATGATGGTCATAACAATCTTTATTAAAAAAAGAATCGATCACATTTGTCACAATATATTTTATGCATCAAACTTTTGTTTTGTCGGTTTTTCTTATCTTTAAAAATACATTTACTACTTTTGCAACGCGTGCATGATTTTGAACGAGTATCCAAAAATGCAATGATGTTTGTGATCGGTTCGTGATGTTTTTGAATAGGGTCATAACAAATATGATACACATTTTTATTTTCGTCATATATTTGATCGCCACTATTGAAAGGATAGATTTTTACTTGTCCACACACACTATTTTCTTCATAAGTAGTAGGGGCGAAGCCCTGCAGAAATTCTGGCAAGGGCTCGCTCGGGGTGTGATGTGGCACACGCATGGAAATTGGGGGAGGGGTGGCAAGTAGTAGGGGCGAAGCCCTGCAGAAGTCCCGCAAGGGCTCGCTCGGGATGTGATGTGGCACACGCATGGAAATTGGGGGAGGCAAGTAGGTGCGGGCGAAGCCCCGCAGAAATACCTGCAGGGGCCCCTTCGAGGTGCGATGGGCACACGCATGGAAATCGTGGAGGGTGGCGGTAGAAGGAAGCCCCGCGTAAATCTCAAAGGCAAGGGCCTGCCTGAGGTGTGATGTGGCACACGCATGGAGCTGGTGGGAGGGTCGCAGTAGTAGGGCGAAGCCCGCAGAATTCTTGGCAAGGGCTCGTTCGAGGTGACATGGCACACGTGCATGGGGGGAGGTGCGGTGGAGGGGCGAGCCCATAAATTCCGGCAGAGCTCTGCCTGGGGTGTGATGTGGCACACGCATGAAATTCAGCAGGGTGGCAAGCAAGTAGCAGGGGCGAAGCCCCGCAACCCGCAAGGGCTCCTGCCTGAGGTGATGTGGCACACGCATGGAAATTCTGTGAGGGGTCGCAAGTAGGGGAGGGCAAAGCCCCGCAGTAAATTCCGCAAGGCCTGCTCGAGGTGTGATGCACAATGCATGGAAATTGGGGGAGGGGTGGCGGGGTGTAGGGCAAGCCCTGCAAGATGACACTCTTGGCAAGGGCTCCTCGTCGGGGTGCGGATGTGGCACACGCATGGAAATCTGGGGGAGGGGTGGCAAGCAGGGGCGGAGCCCCGCAGGAACCTGGCAAGTGGGCTCCCCGAGGTGTGATGTGGCACACGTGAATATGAAATTGGGGGAGGGATCGTGCAGTGCAGGGGCGAAGCCGTGGTAAACTCTGCAGGCAAGGGGCTCGCCTCAGGTGTGATGTGGCACACGTGCATGGAATTTGGGGAGGGGTGGCAAGTGGTGCGCGAAGCCCTGCACAAATTCTGGCAAGGGGTCGCTCGAGGTGTGATGTGGCACACGCATGGAAATTGGGGGTGGGGTGGCAAGTAGGAGAAGCGAAGCCCTGCAGAAATTCTGGCAAGGGCTCGCTCGGGGTGTGATTTGGCACACGCATGGAATTTGGGGGTTGGGTGGCAAGTAGTAG